>SZWC01002651.1:98976-123145 GCA_023375785.1 Penium margaritaceum
CTGTGTGTGGTCAGCGTTGATAACTCATAATAGGAGTCACAAATGGTCAGAGGGGGAGACAATGGTTTGGGAACACCAGGTATCAACTAGCAAGCACAAGGACCTTCAATAAATTGTGGCACGGTGTGGATACCATGCACGATGACCAACCAAAGTAGGCACATGCCACTGACCATGACCAAATAATGTCACTAAGTGTGGTAAACTTTGACAACTCATAACACGAGTCACAAATAGTCAGGGTGGAAGATAATGGTTTGTGAATACTAGCTATCGAGTATAAAGTACAAATACCTTCAATATGTAGTGGCATTGCGTGGCTACCATGCACAGTGACCAACCAAAGTATGCATACGTCACTGACCATGACCAAGGAATTTCACTTCATGTGGTCAACATTTACAACTCACAACACGAGTCACGGATAGTCAGAGGGTGCTAACAATGGTTTGGGAACACTAGCTGTCAACAAGAAAGCACAAATGCCTTCAATACGTAATGACACGGCGTGGTAACCATATACAGTGACAAGCCAAAGTAGGCATATGTCACAAACCATGACCAAACGGATTTCACAGTGTGTGGTAAACGTTGAAACTCATAACACGAGTCACAAATGGTCAGTGGGGGAAACCATGGGTTGGGAGCACTAGTTATCAACTAGAAAGTAGAAAGATTTTCTACAAGTAGTGGCACGGTGTGGCCAGCGTGCACAGTGACCAACCAAAGGATGCACACGTCACTGACTATGACCAAAGAATTCCACTTTGCATGGTCAACATTGACAACTCATAACACAAGTTACAAATGGTCAGAGGGAGAGACAATGGTTTGGGAACCATATGTATCAACAAGAAAGGAGAACGAGCTTCAATACGTCGTGGCACGGTGTGGCTACTTTGGACACCAAACTTCCAAACAATGCATATGTCACCGACCACGATGAAATAATTTCAATATGGGTGGTCAACATTCACCAACCATAACTCGAGACACAAAAGGTTGAAGGGGGAAACAATGGTCGTTGAATATCAGTTATCAACTAGCAAGTACAGGGACCTTCAATCTGTATAAGCACGGTGTAGCTACCATGCACAATGACCGACCAAAGTAGGCATATGTACTACCTTTGACCAAAGAAATCCAACGTGTGTGTTCACCGTTGATAACTCATAATAGGAGTCACAAATGGTCAGAGGGGGAGACAATGGTTTGGGAACACCAGGTATCAACTAGCAAGCACAAGGACCTTCAATAAGTTGTGGCACGGTGTGGATACCATGCACGATGACCAACCAAAGTAGGCACATGTCACTGACCACGACCAAATAATGTCACTATGTGTGGTAAACTTTGACAACTCATAACACGAGTCACAAATGGCCAGGGTGGAAGATAATGGTTTGTGAATACTAGTTGTCGAGTATTAAGTACAAATACCTTCAATATGTAGTGGCACAGCGTGGCTACCATGCACAGTGACCAACCAAAGCATGCATATGTCACTGACCATGACCAACGAATTTCACTTCATGTGGTCAGCGTTGACAACTCACAACACGAGTCACTGATACTCACCTGGGGGGTAACAATGGTTTGGGAACACTAGCTATCAACTAGAAAGCACAAAGACCTTCGATACGTAGTGACACGGCGTGGTAACCACGTACAGTATCAAACCAAAGTAGCCATATGTCACTGACCATGACCAAGGAATTTCAATATGGGTGGTCAACGTTCACAACCCATAACATGAGTCACAAATGGTCAGAGGGGGAAAACATGGTTTCAAAATACTATGTATCTTCTAGCAAGTACAAAGATTTTTCTGATGTATTGGCTCGGTGTGGCTATCTTGCACAATGACCTACCCAAGTAGGCATACATCACTGCTCATGACCAAAGAACTGTAGTGTGTATGGTCAACGTTCACAACTCATAATACATGTAAAAACTGGGCAGAGGGAGAAGCAATGGTTTGGGAATACTCGGTATCGACTAGCAAGTACAATACCTTTGATAAGTGGTGGCACGGTGTGGCCACCATGCACAATGACCAACCAAACTATGCTTGTGTCACTGGATATCATAGAAAGATTTTCACTGTGTGTAGCCAACTTTCCTTCTTACGGCTGGGCAATCGGAGCAATGGTTGAAAGGTTATCCATGCTCAAAGTTGCAAAATTTGAAATTCCGTTGACGTCAAATTTTTATGATTAAACTAACTTTGTCATCATTCATACTTTTGAAACTACCCTCTAATCTTACACCCCCTTATCTTATGCCCTTTATCCATAGGAATCCTTATATTGTCATTTCGACATCATATGAACACCATGTGAGTTGGCTTAGTGCTTATAGAGTTAGATACTGGAGCGGTAGGTCCTGGGTTTGAATCCTCGTACGCGCAATATAGAATAGGCTCGCGACCTGGGGGGGGGCGGCCGTGTTGTGATACCTTACCTCTACCTTTGAGCCTAAGCCGTGGGGGGGTAGGGGGGGTGTCATAAAACGGTCGCAAATCTGTCCTCCAGGTCCTCCACGGAACATCACTCTAGGGGGGTGGGAGGGAGTATTCCAGTGAAGGCACCTACGCGTAACAAATATACAAAAACAAACCTGGTGTCAAAGGGAGAACCCTTTTGCTAGTTATTGACTAGCAAGTACAAAGACTTTCAACAAGTAGTGGAACAGTGTGGCTACCATTCACAATGACCAACCACATTAGGCATGTGCCACTTACCATGACTTAATAATTTTACTATGTGTGGTCAACGTTGACAACCCATAATATGGGTCACGAATAGTCACAGGGGGAAACAATGGTTCGGGAATACTAGATACCAACTAGCGAGTACAGCGACCTTCAATCAGTATAAGCACGGTGTGGCTACCATGAACAATGACCGACCAAATTACACATATGTACTACCTTTGACCAAAGAAATCCGCTGGGTGTGGTCAGCATTGATTACTCATAATAGGAGTCACAAATGGTCAGAGGGGGAGACAATGGTTTGGGAACACCATGTATCAACTTGCAAGCACAAGGACCTTCAATAAATTGTGGCTCGGTGTGGATACCATGCACGATGACGAACCAAAGAAGGCACATGCCACTGACCATGACCAAATAATGTCACTAAGTGTGGTAAACTTTGACAACTCATAACACGAGTCACAAATGGTCAGGGTGGAAGATAATGGTTTGTGAATACTAGTTATCAAGTATTAAGTACAAATACCTTCAATATGTAGTGGCACTGCGTGGCTACCATGCACAGTGACCAACCAAAGTATGCATACGTCACTGACCATGACCAACGAATTTCACTTCATGTGGTCAACATTTACAACTCACAACACGAGTCAGGGATAGTCAGAGGGTGCTAACAATGGTTTGGGAACACTAGCTGTCAACAAGAAAGCACAAATGCCTTCGATACGTAATGACACGGCGTGGTAACCATGTACAGTGACAAGCCAAAGTAGGCATATGTCACAAACCATGACCAACCGGATTTCACAGTGTGTGGTAAACGTTGAAACTCATAACACGAGTCACAAATGGTCAGTGGGGGAAACCATGGGTTGGGAACACCAGTTATCAACTAGCAAGTAGAAATATTTTCTACAAGTAGTGGCACGGTGTGGCCAGCGTGCACAGTGACCAACCAAAGGATGCACACGTCACTGACTATGACCAAAGAATTCCACTTTGCATGGTCAACATTGACAACTCATAACACAAGTCACAAATGGTCGGAGGGAGAGAGAATAGTTTGGGAACCATATGTATCAACTAGAAAGGACAACAAACTTCAATACGTAGTGGCACGGTGTGGCTAGTTTTCACACCAAACTTCCAAACTATGCATATGTCACCGACCACGATGAAAGAATTTCAATATGGGTGGTCAACATTCACCAACCATAACTCGAGTCACAAAAGGTCGAAGGGGGAAACAATGGTGTGTGAATATCAGTTATCAACTAGCAAGTACAACCACCTTCAATCAGTATAAGCACGGTGTGGCTACCATGCACAATGACCGACCACAGTAGGCATATGTACTACCTTTGACCAAAGAAATCCACGGTTTGTGTTTAGCGTTGATAACTCATAATAGGAGTCACAAATGGTCAGAGGGGGAGACAATGGTTTGCGAACACCAGGTATCAACTAGCAAGCACAAGGACCTTCAATACGTTGTGGCACGGTGTGGATACCATGCACGATGACCAACCAAAGTAGGCACATGTCACTGACCATGACCAAATAATGTCACTATGTGTGGTAAACTTTGACAACTCATAACACGAGTCACAAATGGTCAGGGTGGAAGATAATGGTTTGTGAATACTAGTTATAGAGTATTAAGTGCAAATACCTTCAATATGTAGTGGCACAGCGTGGCTACAATGCACAGTGACCAACCAAAGTATGCATATGTCACTGACCATGACCAACGAATTTCACTTCATGTGGTCAGCGTTGACAACTCACAACACGAGTCACTGATAGTCAGATGGTGGGTAACAATGGTTTGCGAATACTAGCTGTCAACAAGAAAGCACAAAGACCTTTGATATGTAATGAAACGGCGTGGTAACCATGTACAATGACAAACCAAAGTAGGCATATGTCACAAACCATGACCAAACCGATTTCACAGTGTGTGGTAAACGTTGAAAACTCATAACACGAGTCACAAATGGTCAGTGGGGGAAACCATGGGTTGGGAACACTAGTTATCAACTAGCAAGTAGGAAGATTTTCTACAAGTAGTGGCACGGCGTGGCCAGCGTGCACAGTGACCAACCAAAGGATGCACACGTCACTGACTATGACCAAAGAAGTCCACTTTGCATGATCAACATTGACAACTCATAACACGAGTCAGAAATGGTCAGGGTGGAAGATAATGGTTTGTGAATACTAGTTATAGAGTATTAAGTGCAAATACCTTCAATATGTAGTGGCACGGTGTGGCCAGCGTGCACAGTGACCAACCAAAGGATGCACACGTCACTGACTATGACCAAAGAAGTCCACTTTGCATGATCAACATTGACAACTCATAACACAAGTCACAAATGGTCAGAGGGAGAGACAATGGTTTAGGAACCATATGTATCGACTAGAAAGGACAAAGAACTTCAATACGTAGTGGCACGGTGTGGCTACAATGCACACCAAACTTCCAAACTATGCATATGTCACCGACCATGATGAAATAATTTCAATATGGGTGGTCAACATTCACCAACCATAACACGAGTCACAAAAGGTCAGAGGGGGAAACAATGGGTTGGGAATACTAGATACCAACTAGCAAGTACAACGACCTTCAATCAGAATAAGCACGGTGTGGCTACCATGCACAATGACCGACCAAATTAGGCATATGTACTACCTTTGACCAAAGAAATCCGCTGTGTGTGGTCAGCGTTGATAACTCATAATAGGAGTCACAAATGGTCANTGGATACCATGCACGATGACCAACCAAAGTAGGCACATGTCACTGACCATGACCAAATAATGTCACTAAGTGTGGTAAACTTTGACAACTCATAACACGAGTCAGAAATGGTCAGGGTGGAAGATAATGTGTTGTGAATACTAGTTATCGAATGTTAAGTACAAATACCTTCAATATGTAGTGGCACAACGTGGCTACCATGGACAGTGACCAACCAAAGTATGCATATGTCACTGACCATGACCAACAAATTTCACTTCATGTGGTCAGCGTTTACAACTCACAACACGAGTCACTGATAGTCACATGGGGGGTAACAATGGTTTGGGAACACTAGCTAACGACTAGAAAGCACAAAGACCTTCAATACGTAGAGACACGGCGTGGTAACCACGTACAGTATCAAACCAAAGTAGGCATATGTCACTAACCATGACCAAGGAATTTCAATGTGGGTAGTCAACGTTCCCAACCCATAACATGAGTCACAAATGGTCAGACGGGGAAAACATGGTTTCAAAACACTATGTATCTTCTAGCAAGTACCAAGATTTTTCGGATGTATTGGCACGGTGTGGCTACCTTGCACAATGACCTACCCAAGTAGACATACATCACCGCTCATGACCAAAGAACTTTAGTGTGTGTGGTCAACGTTCACAACTCATAATACAAGTAAAAAATGGGCAGAGGGAGAAACAATGGTTTGGGAATACTCGGTATCGACTAGCAAGTACAATACCTTTGACAAGTGGTGGCACGGTGTGGCCACCATGCACAATGACCAACTAAACTATGCTTGTGTCACTGGATATCATAGAAAGAGTTCCACTGTGTGTAGCCAACTTTCCTTCTTACGGCTGGTCAATCGGAGCAATGGTTGAAAGGTTATCCAAGCTCGAAGTTGCAAAATTTTAAATTCCGTCTACATCAAATGTTTATGATTAGCGACAGCATTCCTAGGAGCTGTTCTTTCATAGTATCAGAGCGGCGAGCCAGTGCTCGAATAGCTGCGCAACAGAGACGCAGCAGCCGAAGAAGTCGTGTGCAACCGTAGCCGTTGCCTTGAGGAGCAGCAGCAGCAGTGCCCACGGTCTCGGCGGAAGGTCTTGGGAGGGCCCACCACCACTTCGACCGCTTTTTATAAAATCCGCGGTCAATCCGCGGTTGTTTCGCGGTCGACTCGCGGTCGTTCCGCGGTGCTCCGCGGTGGAAAAGCATCCGCGGCGGGCGCGGCAACCGCACGACCGCGTCGGAACACGCGTCAAGTGCCGCGGAGGCACTCGGCGTTCCGCATTCGTCACCTCGCAGTGACGTTGCCAGTCCAGATCCGCGGTGTTCCGCGGATCCGCGCAGCTCTGCCGCAGCTCCATCTCCGCGCAGCTCCACCTCCGCGGCCGTTCAGGAAAACATCGGCGCTGCTCGCCTCAGACCTGCGACCGCGGAGCTGCGGGTGCAGAACGTGTCGACCGCGGACCTTTGCAGCCCGGCGCTATTCTACACTGGCGCGACCGCGGTGACCACGGTCATTGAAGGTGAGCCGAGGTAAACCGCGGTACTCCGCGGTCATCCGCGGTTATCCGCGGTGATCCGCGGTGATCCGCGGTGAGCTTCCGCGGTGAAGTTCACCGCGGAAGGCATCCGCGGAGACGCTCCGCAGAGGAGTTCCGCAGGGAGGAAGTTCCGCGGAAGGGCAGATCCGTGGAGACGCTCCGCGGAGGACTTCCGCGGAGGACTTCCGCGGAGGGGAAAACGGGGAGGAAACCGGTTGCCATGCCGAAGCAAACCTCCTCTAGTATGGCTGCCGACGCAGCTGCCGAGGGCAGCGCCGTCAGCGGTCAACATCGACCACCGCCATCATCACCACAGCGGCAGCAGCAGTCGCAGCAGCAGCAGCAGCAGCAGCAGCCGCCGCCACTACAGAAACAACCGCCACTACAGCAGCAGCAGCAGCAGCAGCGACAGCAGCAGCCGCCTTCACAACACCAGCAGCCACCGCTGCAGCAGTAGCATCAGCGGCCGCCGAGCCCGACTACATTAGCGCGCCAAGTGCGCGCACTGGCGGACCTACAGGCGGAGAGCCGCGATACCTTGATGAGGCAGGTGGCCGAACTACAGGATATGATCAGGGGCTTGCTGTCCCAGCAGCAGCAGCAGCAGCGTCCGTCGACTGACCTGAGCAAGGACCACCTTGCCCACGGCGGTAATGGTGATGAAGTCGCAGAGAACCTCTCCGACTCTGGCAAGGAGGGCGAGGAAGAGGTGCTCCGAGCACGCCTCATCCGCCTGGAGGCGCGTCGCAGAGCGCATGAGGCCAATGCAGCCCTCCAGGGTACCAACTCCAGCTCCAACGCTGACCCGAGCTCATCTCGCCGCCCACTAAGCTTTGAGGAGCTGGCTCTGCGGGCCCGCCTGGGTAAGGGAATTACCTCCTCGATGCCTTGCCCCACAGTGGCTTCGGCCGTTGCCCTACCAACGGTCAAGCCACCCAAGTGGTTTGAGTCAGACCCGCCCGTCTTCCGGACTGGAAATGACTTCAAATCCTGGGAGCCACGCTTTCGCACGTGGGCCATGAGCGAGGGAGTCCTCCCCTACTACCTCGCACCATATCAGGCGTCTGACCCTGCTCAGACACACATGGCAGTCCGCGCAGCTTCCGGCCTGATGAAGGCCGCCCCAGACTTCACCAAGGACTTCAGTCGGTTCCTTGGCGATTCGCTGACCGGCTCAGGAGCTAACCCTTGTGCGGCATGCGCACTGGCCGTCACTCTGTTTGAGGGCGCCACCTTGGCTTTGACCTCCCAGTGCCTCGCCGACTTCAACTCCCTCTGCCAGACTACTCAGGAGTCCGCAGCCGATTACTGGCGCCGGGCGATCCAGTTGTACGAGGATCTTGGGGACGACGCTCCTGCGCAATACTCCGCCCTCCAGATCATCCTCTACGGCATCCACCCCGACTACGCGCGCGTCTTCAGCAACTTCAACCAGACGCTGCTTCGCGACATGGCGAGTGACGGGACCCTACTGTGCTGGGCCACTCTCCACTTTCTGGATGTGGCAGGCATGGACGCCGCGAACCGCGCTCGCCGCAGCACCGCTTCAGCTGCAGTTGCCGCCGCGTCGCCCACCCCTCTGTCTACAGCAACGGCGGCTCCAGCGCAAGGGAAGAAGAGTCGCAGAGCGTCGGATGGTGGTTCCAGCGGCGGGACCAGCAGCGGCACCAGCACTGGCAGTGTGAGCCGCAGCAGCAGCGACAGGAGTAGCAGCAGCAGCGGCGGCAGCAGCAGCAGCAGCGGCGGCAGTAGC
Organism: Penium margaritaceum; assembly: GCA_023375785.1. NCBI lineage: Eukaryota > Viridiplantae > Streptophyta > Zygnematophyceae > Desmidiales > Peniaceae > Penium > Penium margaritaceum. Next base: position 107,769 of record SZWC01002651.1, read on the forward strand.
AGCGGCTCTAGCAGCACGACGGGACGTCGCCTCGTGTGCTTCAACTGCGGTGGTGACCATTGCTATCCCGACTGCACTCGCCTGACAGGACGCCCACTGGATTGGGCCAAGGTCACCCGTGGGCTACAGCAGGCGCACGAGGCGCGCATGCGCCAGAAGTCCGGTGCAACCGCCCGCTCGGCCGCCACTACTACAGCCGTCCCAGAGGAGTCCGCTGCCACAGCAGGCTCCTCCGCTGATCCTCGCGACCAGGCGCTCGCCGAGCGCGACCGGACGATCGCCGAGCTTCACCAGCTTCTCGCCCTACGCTCATCTCAGGGAGGTGCGAGTGAGTTGACTGAGTCGAGGGGTCCTACTGTCTGTGGACTGTCTGTGTCGTTGCGTGGTGATGTCTGTGGTGGTCCCCATGCCCAGCCGTGTGCGCGTGACAGACCCGATGACACGTCTTGGTTGCATGCGTCTCATGTCCGTTCCGTTACTCGCCTTGCCGCGTCGCCTGCCGAGCGGCCTGCTGCTGCGCCTTGTTCTGTCGCCGAGTGCCACGTTGCCCCTTGTACACGGGTCACAGATGCCACATGGGTCGTGGACTCTGGTGCCACCCATCACATGACGTGTCGTCGTGACACCTTTGTCGTCTTGCATCCTGTTGGCGCTGTTCGCTCTGTTCGCACTGCAGCTGGCCATGAGGTCCCTGTCCAGGGTGTTGGGGTTGTGCAGTTCACCGGGCCAGCTGGTCCCGTATACATCTCCGACGTCCTTTTTGTCCCTGATCTGGAACTCAGCCTGCTGTCTGTCTGTGCTTGCACCAAGATGGGCCTCGGTGTCACGCACACGGCTGCCGATGCTCGCATCTTTGTGCGCGACACCGAGGAGACCATCCTCAGTGGGACGGTCGTCGATGATCTGTATCACATTGTTGGGTGCTCTACGAGTACACCCCCTTTGCCTCCCTCTTCCGCTGCCCGTGTTTTTGTCGCTGGTGCTCTGTCCCCCAAACACCACCGCCTCCTGCATCGACGTCTTTGTCATGTGCACCTGGGGGCTGTCGATAGGCTGGTCCGCACTCAGCCTGATCTTGGTCTTGATGCAGCGTCCTTCGAGGTGCCGTCCACGACCGACTGTCTGGCCTACGCTAAGGGAAAAATGCACCGGTCTACTTATCCTGTGTCTATCTCCAGGGCTCGTCGGCCCCTGGAGCTTGTCCACTCCGACCTCATGGGTCTGCTCCCTGTCGAGTTTCAGGAAGACCGCGGTCACTACGTCCTAACGTTGACTGATGACTTCACGCGCATGCGCTGGGTCTACAGCCTGCGTCAGAAGAGCGATGCAGCCATTGCGGTCCGCATTTGGCTGGTCATGGCCGAACACCAGTCTCCCCACCGCCTTCAGACCTTTCGCTTGGACCGTGGCGGCGAGTACCTTGGTGACATGGCACGCTCCTTCACCGAGCTCGGTGTCTTTCACAACCTCTCTGCTCCCGCCACCCCCAGCAAAACGGTGTCTGTGAGCGCTGGAACCGCACCATGGAGGATGCAGTCCGCGCCATGCGCGCCGACAGTGCCATGCCTGAGGCCTTTGCCTTTGAGGGCATGGCATACATGACCTGGGTGTGGAACCGCATTCCCCACGGTCCCCTCCCAGATCACCGCACGCCCTACGAGTTGTGGTATGGGCGTCGAGTGGACCTGCGCCTCGCCCGTGTCTGGGGCTCCCTTGCCTACGTCTGGTTCACACCGGAGGAGCAGGGGAGCAAGCTCTCTCCGCGGGGCCGCCTCTGCGCCTTCGTTGGCGTCGCCCCGCGGTCAAAGGCCTGGCGGTTCTGGGACCCCGAGCGCCGCCGCATCGTGGAGTCCCGTGACGCTCTCTTCTTCGAGCATCTTGCCTTCCGCGACCTTGCTCGCATCTACACTCTGCGTGCTGCTCATGCCCCTGGGTGTTCCGGTCCCCGTCGTGTGGGGGAGGCTCCTGGTCCGGTTGGCACAGTGCCCCCGTCCAGTGTGGTCACTCCGTCGCCGGCACCCCCGGGGCTGTCCCCAGCGGTTGTGCCCACTGGCACCCCCAGCCCCGCCCCGTCTGTGGCTCGCTCCTCTGCCCCTGACTCTCCGCGCTCGCCCGTGTCCGCGTCTGCGTCCGAGTCTGCCTCCGCGTCTACGGCTCTGCCTGATCCTGCGTCTGTTTCCACGTCTAAGACTGAGTCTGACCCTGAAGCTCAGTCTGATCCTGCGTCCGCATCCGTGTTTGGCGCTGAGCTGCCCCTGTCTCCGGTCACAGACGTGCTTGCGTCTGCCATGGCTGGTGATGCTATGCCAGCCTCGAGTGGCACGCCTGCCGTGCGGTCCACACCGGCATGTGACTCAGTAGCGCCCACTGCCCCTGCCCCGTCGGACCCCTACACATGGGCACCCGGCGGACGTCTCCGCCCGCGCCCCACGCGCAACATCACCAGTGGTGATCCGAGCACAAAGGTCCTCGGCCTGAGTGTGCGCGGCCTTGCTGAGGTTCACCCTAGCTGTGCCACTGGTGCGGCACTACTTGCTCATGAGCGCGGTCTTGCTCGTGACGCCGCTGAGTCCATGGTGACGATCGATCCTCCCTCTGCAGCATATGCCCTGGCTACACAGAGTGTACCAGTGCTGGCTCCCGATCCCACCAGTCTGCCTGAGGCCTTGTCGGCCCCTGATGCTGAGCAGTGGCACACTGCCTGCCAGGCTGAGCTTGATGCCATCTGCGAACACGGCGTCTTTGAGCTGGTGGACTTGCCAAAGAACCGCAAGGCCATCAAGGCCAAGTGGGTTCTACGCAAGAAGCTTAAGCCAGACGGCACTGTGGAGCGCTACAAGGCGCGCCTGACAGCAAAGGGCTTCTCTCAGGTCCCTGGTGTGGACTACACCAAGACCTTTGCCCCAGTTGGGCGGATGACGACCACACTCACGTTGCTGAGCCAGGTAGCACAGCACAACTGGGAACTCCATCAGATGGATGTCAACAACGCCTTCCTAAATGGGGATCTTGAGGAGGAGATTTACATGGTCCAGCCACCTGGCTTTGAGGATGGTACCGGTCGCGTGTACCGGCTGCGGAAGGCCTTGTACGGCCTGAAGCAGTCACCGCGCTACTGGAACTAGGTGATCATCAGCACGCTGAGACGCGCTGGGTACGTTCAGAGTGATGCTGACCCATCCCTGTTCATCTCACAGTCCCCAGCACTGCTCGCTGCCATCCTCGTCTACGTGGACGATCTTCTGATCGCCTCGCCCGACCTGGGAGCAGTGAATGCTGGCAAGGCCATTCTCTCCTCGGCCTACAAGATGAAGGATCTTGGTGAGGCCTCTGTCTTTTTGGAGATGGAGATCGTGCGCGACCGTGTTCGTCGCACACTCCGTGTCCATCAGGGACGCTACGCAGAGACTGTGGGGGAGCGCTTTGCCGACCTCCTCACGGCCGTCCGCACGGCCTCCACGCCCATGACCCCTGAGGGGCAGGCCGCCCTGAAGGTCGATGACCCAGTGGGCCTGGGGGAGCCAGTTGATGTGACCCTGTACCTACGAGTCATCGGCTCGCTCATGTACTTGGCCACCACGACACGGCCTGACATTGCCTTCACTGTCAACCTGCTCGCCCAGTTCTCGCAGGCTCTGCGCCAGCGAACACTGGAGGCCGCAGTCCGGTGTGTGCGCTACATATTTTCCACCGCACGCTTCGGCCTGTGCTTTCGCGAGCAGGTGTCCGTTGTGCTTGATGGGTACACAGACAGCGACTGGGCGTGGAGTCCAGATGGCAAAAGCCGCACCGGCTACATCTTCCTCATTGGAGGCACTGCAGTGTCCTGGCGAAGTGGGAAGAAGGACTGCATCGCACGCAGTACTGCTGAGGCAAAGTATGTTGCCCTAGGCGCCGGTGCAGCGGAATGTGTCTGGCTCGTCCGTCTGTTGCGTGAACTGTGTCAGTCCATTCCCCCCGTGGTTCTCCAGTGTGAAAACATGAGCGCGGACGCCATCGCCAAAAACTCAGGTGTGTTCCATGCACGCACAAGGCACATCAATGTCGAGCACCACTTTGTGCGTGACCTGGTTGATCGTGCTGAGATCCGAGTCATCCACGTGAGCACTGACAGGCAGTGCGCAGATTTTCTGACCAAGGCTCTGGGTCGTTCGAAGTTTCATGCGGCCACTCGTTCCGTTGGACTCTGCCCCACCCTTGTTGAAGGTTGATTCCTCATGTGCCACCCTGTATGTGCTGTGCCTACAACTTGCAGCAACTGTGCGAGTCCTGCTCTGTACAGCGTCAGTGTCTGCATGTGCATGGACGTGTTTCGCCCTCCGATCATGGGGGAGTGTTGTTGTGTGTGTCGTATACAGCTTACGGTGACCCCTCGGCTCATGTCCATTCACGTGCAGATCCCTGAGACTGGCGACGGCGGCAGCAGGCCGGCAGCCGGTGGCGACGGGCGCCCAAAAGACTTCCGTATTTTGTAGAATCGTGCTGTGTCAGAGCGCGTATACGTACAGCCTATCAGGATGTAGATCTGGTCGACGTGGCCGTTCTGGTTCAAACGACTCGTCGTTCTGACGTGTCTGTAGGGAATTGTGACCAAAACTGTGTTTTTGCCACTGTTTTGTCCTGCTAGAAAAATAGCGCCGTTGTGCGCCGTGTGTGTGTGTGCATCCACTAGGTCCGTGGCACTATTTAGGTTGGCCAGACTTCAGTTGTCATTTCTCTCTGCATATTTCAACTTTTGCAGCTTCTGACACTTGTGTTTGTGTCCCTAGCCAACCCCTTACTGTTCTCACTTCCACCTGTGTGTGCTAGTGAGTCAGCTAGCTGGCTTGTGTTGCCACGCTAGCGACAGCATTGCTAGGAGCTGTTCTTTCAGGGAGCACATAGGTGTCCTGGTGTAATAGTGAGCAAGACTGCATTGCACGCAGCACTGCTAAAGCTGAGTATGTGGTTCTTGGCTCTGGCGCATGTGAGAGTGTGTGGCTACGTTGCTTGTTGTCCGAGTTGCATTAGTCATTCGCATCCATCACGTTGCACTGTGACAATGAGAGTGTCATGGTCATCACCGACAATGACAGCGTGCATCACACACGCACAAAGCACATCAATGTCAAGAATCACTATGTCCGTTTGTTGTTGCATGACGCCAGCGTCAGCATCGTATGGGTTGAGACAGCACGACAATTGGCTGATTTCTTGACCAAGCCACTGAAGCATGATTCGTTCAAGAAGGTTGTGAGTGCAGTCAGTGTGTGTCCATGAGCAGACGTCTCTCCTCTTGCTTGCATATCTGTCTGCCTATCCGGGGGGGAGTCAGTCGGTCTGGTGGATGTGCCGTTGCCCACCCAGTTGCACTGCGCCTGTGAGACATGGACGAGTGTTGGTTTTCTGTACACCTCTCATTGTGCTCTATTGTGTGTTCCCGGCTGGTGTACATCGGCGTGCAGATGATTGACGGCGACACGCGACACTGCTAGAGCATCATCCGGTGGAGCTGACGAGTGCTGAGGGCTACACGCCTCTTGTTGGAGCCTCTTCCCTAGGCGTGAGACGTGCTAAGCTCCATCGGCAGACCTCCACAGCAGTCACGTTGCTGGCGGTCACTGCCTCCACAGTTGCTGCCTGCGCCCATCCTGTGCTAAATCTGATTGCGTCATTGCTCTCGTAGCATCACGTATAGCCTAGGGTCCAAATTTCATGTTTTTCGGACGCAATTGGTGTGGACAGTCTAGGCTAGAGGGCAGACTGAGGCAAGAGCATGACACGTCGCATGCAAGAATGGGCAATGTGCCATGGATTGGTGCAAAGTTGTGAGAGACACAAGAGCGGATAGAATGTAGTTTTCAGTCACGAGTCACAGAGGTGTTACGCGACGGGGGGGAGCGAGAGAGCGAGCAGCGAGCTCGATCGCTCTCGCCACCCTTGAAACTGGTGGAATCAATCCCACTTGCCCACAGACCAATTTCCTAGCACAAACTAGGCCACCGTTAAAACAACAAACTGACTAGAGGATGAACCTGTTATGCCCATGGCCAACTGTGCTTGAACGCATGTGAGAAATGCAAATGTGGCTGGCAAGCTCAGATTGAGCCTTTTCATGGCTCGTCTTCCCAGCTTCTGATCATGACGAGTCCGTCGGCGAAGTCATCTCTCTCTGGTCAGTCACCTGCACCGGTGATGTGAGTGTGCAATGAGGCCAGAGGTCACAGTGTGATAATGATATGAATCCAACACTCCCCCATGACCCACAGCCAACGCACATGAACGACATGCACAGGCACAGCGCGAACGTCACAAGACGTGACACAACACAAGACTGTACACGAGCACTGGCATGACAACTCAACCAAGAGCAACACGAGGACACAGTAACCCAACAGAGTGCACTGCTGCCTTGAAGACATTGCTGCTGAGTGCCTTCGTGAGAAAGTCAGCTCGTTGCTGTCGCGTGTCAACCCACACAATCTTGACATCACCTGCAGCCACACGTTCACGTACAAAATGATGCTCTACATTGATGTGCTTGGTGCGAGTGTGATGCATGCCGTCGTGCTCAGCAATAGCTTTTGTGCTTTGATTGTCACAACGTAGGGTGATGCAGCGGATGGGTACACGCAACTGCTGAAACAACCGACACAACCAAACACTTTCACAAGTGCCTGCGCCAAGGGCGACATATTCCGCCTCACTCGAGCTGCGCGCGTCGCAACCCTGCTTACCGCTCTTCCAGGAGACTGATGTGCCGCCGACGAGAAAGACATAGCCGGTGCAGCTGCGTGCATCCGTGTCATGCGCCCAGTCACTGTCAGTGTAGCCATCAACCACGACGGACGGCTGCGCCTGGTAACAGAGACCAACTCGTGCAGTGGAAAGCGCATATCGAACAACGCGTAGCGCGGCCTCCATGTGCCGCACCCGTGGGCACTATGAGAACTGTGCAAGGAATTTCACAACGAAAGCGACGTCTGCTCATGTGGTAGTGGCCAGGTACATCAAGGATCCTATGACGCGCAGGTAGTCGGTCATATCCACCTGCTCCCCCAGCTTGGACACATCCAGCGTTTTCAACAACCTCTGCCCGGCGGGCGTCATCGGCGTGGATGCTGAGGGCACAGACTCAAGGAGCGAGGCAAAGCGCTCCCCCAGACTCCTGACATATGCAGCCTGGTGGACATGCAGAACACGGTGAGCACGATCACNTCGAGCTGGGCCCAGGTCTTTCATCTTGTACGTGGACTGCAGCAGGGACTTCACAGCCGACACTGCCTCCCGACTGGGTGACGCAATGAGGAGGTCGTCCACATAGACGAGGACTGCAACAAACGGTGCAGAGTTGGGAGTGACAAAGAGAGAAGGATCCACTATGCTACGACGGTATCCACCTTTTTCCAGGGTAGAGGTGATCTCCTGGTTCCAACACCGTGGTGACTGCTTCGGGCCATAGAGAGCCTTGCGCAGTCTCCACACCCTGTCAGTGCCGTCTGAGAACCCTGGAGGTTGCACCATGTAAATCTCCTCATCCAACTGACCATGTAGGAAGGCGTTGTTGACATCCATCTGCTCGAGCTCCCAGTCATGGTGGGCGACAAGACCCAGAAGGGCGCGAGCAGTGGTGTAGCGTCCGACGGGGGCAAACGTCTCGTCAAAGTCGACGCTAGGGACTTGTGAGAACCCCTTGGCGGTGAGACGTGCCTTATACTTGTCCAGCTCGCCATTGGGCTTGTACTTGCGCCTAAAGACCCATCATGCATCGATGGCTTTGCGACCGGGCGGGAGATTGACCAGCTCGTAGACGGCATGGTCACCAAGAGCTTGAAGCTCATCCCGCATGGTTGCCTCCCATTGTTGGGAGTCGGGCGCAGTGCGTACCTGACGAACAGAAGTCGGGTCTGACGAGGGTGCAGCAGCAACTGTCGCGTGACACTCAGCAACACTGCTGCGGATGGCGGCTTCGAGAGCGCGCTCGTGCTCAGACCTGAGCAGTGTCTGCCCAAGGGCAGAGCTGGGATGGACCACTGCTGTGGCCAGGCCCAAGGCATCCATGCCAGTCGGTAGCCTTCCAGGCTGCTCTGGGTGGGACTGGACAGGACGGACGGATGGGGCAGCGACACTGGACGAACGAGTGGGGAGCGCGCGGAGACGCCCGCCACGGACAAAGGGCTCGATGGGAGCAGGACCAGGAGGGTCACCAGGCAACGGCGGAGCAGCGGTGGAACAACTGGGTGCCACAGGGGTAAGCGGACTAGACGGAGCCGCAGAGGAGTGTGCAGGAGACATGGACTCAGACGGAACTGAGGGGGACAAGGCAGGAGACGTAGGAGCTCCGAGCGACACGGAAGAAGAAGGGGAAGAAGTCACAGTGCCAGACGACGAAGGCCGCTCCGAGGGTGGAGGCTGCGAGGAAGGGACCGCAGCAGGGACTGCAAGGGCAACGGGAGCCGCAGGCCCGACTTCCCCCCGCAACCGAGAGAGCGGCAACAGGGAGGCTGTAGTAGAGTGACGACTGAGGTCACGAAGAAAGACAGACTCGAAGAAAAGAGCATCGCGGGACTCAATGACTCGCTGGCGCTCCTGGTCCCAGAAGCGCCAGGCTTTGGACTGGACAGACATGCCCAAGAAAGGGCAGAGGCACCCACGCGGGGAGAGTTTTCCGTCACGAAGGTCCTCAGGGAGCCAGACCGACGCAATGCTACCCCAGACACGAGCGAGGTGCAAGTCAGCACGGGTCCCGTACCAACGCTCAAAAGGTGTGACCGAGCGGGGAAGGGGCCCGTGTGGGACCCGATTCCACACCCAGGTCAGGTAACTCATTGCCTCAAAGGCGAACAGAGGAGGAAGACCGGACTCAGACAGGAGGGTACGGACGCCGTCGGCAAGAGTCCGGTTCCAACGCTCAGAGACTCCGTTTTGTTGGGGTGTGTAGGGAGCGGAGGTCTCCAAACACACCCCGTGAGACTCAAGGAGCCGGGCGGTGGGACCAAGGAACTCACCGCCGCGGTCGCTACGGAAGACACGCAGGGAGCGCTGACAAGACCGTTCAGCCTGGCAGAGCCAGAACTCAAGGACAGCAAGAACGTCACTCTTCTGGCGAAGAGCGAAGACCCAGCGATAGCGGGAGAAGTCATCAGTGAGGCACAAAACATAATGCCCAACACCCCCAAGAAGGTCATGGGAGAGAGGACCCATGACATCAGCGTGTACAAGAGCAAGAGGGTGGGAGGACCGGGAGTCAGAGGAAGCAAAGGGAGAACGATGCATTTTCCCTTGGGCGCAGTCGAGACAGTCAGAGGGACAGGGCAAGGGAAAGGTGGAGGGTGACAGTCCAACAGCAGGTTGGAGATGGAGCATGCTCGAGATGGCATCAGTGTGAACATGACCAAGATGACGATGCAAGAGTTGGATATCGGCGGGGGAGAGAGATGGTGCAACGAGGGCAAGAGAGGAGCCAACAGAGAGGGGAGCGGGAGCAATGAGGGGCACACGGTAGAGTTCATCACACTTAGCCCCCCGCAGAACGATGCGACCAGTGGAACGAATGCAGACAGTGCCAACACCCCAACTGGCTGAGAAATCCATGCCCTGATTCTCAAGGGAGGACACGGACAACAGGCTGAGCTCCAAAGAAGGCACATACAGCACATCGGGCAGAAACAGCACGCCACCAGGACCAACAAAACGGACAACGCCCACGCCTTGGACAGGCAGCAACTGACCAGAACCAGTACGAACAAAACGGACGGAACCAGCGGGACCCAACGAGACAAACGCTGAGCGAACAGAGGTCATGTGGTGGGTGGCCCCGGAGTCGAGAACCCAGAAGCCACCGGAGACACAAACACCAGGAAGGACGCCACAGGTGGCAACAGTGCCAACAGAGGGTGGAGCAGAGTCACAGACTGACAGGCAACGAGGAAGCACGACAGACTGCCAGTGCTCAACCCACGGAACAGATGCGGACGGGAACCCAAGAACATGACCGGGGGGGTCCCCACGAAGGACAGTGTCAGTGTGACAAGGGAGACCTCTGGCCAACGAACACACACTCTCACCTCCCTGATCGCGGAGGTGAAGACGCTGGAGAAGAGACTCCTCCAGCTGGCGCTCGCCATCGACGGATTCTGCGGAAGATGGAGGGAACTGCCGCGAGGGGGGTGCGAACCACGGAGGTGGGATGTACGCCGAAGAAGGGGGCCCAGCATACGCGGGCGCTCCGTAGAACGATGGCCAATCCCACGGGTATGGGATGGGGAATGGAGTTGTGGAGATGCCAGCGGTGGAGTAGACCTGGGCAGAGGTGGAGCCGACAGATTGAGAGACTGAAGGGGAGCTGGAGGCTGTGGCGGACAAAGAGGAAGAGCCGCTGGAGCGAGACCAGTGCGCACGCATAGAGCGGGCCAGGCACAGATCGTCAGGAGGCGCAGGGCACGTACGAGCAGAATGCTCAGAGGGACCACAGTTCCAGCACACAACCGCACCAGGGACACGGGATGGTGCAGTGTCCTTGCCCTTCCCCTTGCCCTTGCCGCGGCCACGGCCACGCCCGCGCCCCTGGGAGGCGAGAGCGGTGGCCGTAGATGCCGAGGAAGAAGAGGACGCGGAAGAGGCGGCGGCAGATGAGGAAGAGGTAGGGGAGGAAGCGGTGGTGGCTGCAGCAACCCCGGCAACTGCAGCACGGTGTAGACGTTTGTTCTGAAGGCTGGTCCACCAAGCAGCGAGTCGATCAGCAACGAATTCCCAGAGAGTGCCAATGCCCGGTGGGGAATCAGGAGGAACGGGCTGAGAAGCGAGACGCAGCAGCTCGTCGGATTTGACGTCGCGGAGAAGGTCGGACAGCTCGGGAATCAAGCCGTTGACCATGGTGTGGACAGCAGCAAGCTGGCCTGGCGCGGCTTTGTCGAGCTCACGAAGGAGCTTGAGCCCGCGTGCCCAGTAGGCATCAGCCGACTCGTCAGCACGCATTATGAGCGTGTTGAACTGCACAATGAGGGCACTTTGTGCTGCCTGACCAGTGATTGTGGTGCGACGGCAAAGCATGGTGTAGGCGCCAACAGGATCAGCGAGATGCTGCACGGCGGGGTCGGCATTGTAGGTACCGACCTCGTCGACAAGCGTCTTTGGCGCAGCAGCAATGAGGGCACGGACAGCGCCGGCAGACCCAGCAGCGACAGGCGTAAAAGGTGCGACAGCTGGGAAATAGTATTCCCACAGACGCTCCCCCTGGGCCCAGGCGCTAAAGCGGGTTTCCCAGGAGGAGAAGACGAGTCCGGCGGACAGGACAGGTGGCTGCGAGAAGAAATCATGCTGGCGCGCGACAGGGGTGGGATGAGCGGCGGAAGGAGTGACAGCAGTGTTTCCGGCAGCGGTGCTAGAAGCAGAGGGTGTGGAGGAAGCAGCCGCAGTGGTGCTAGCGCTGGCAGCAGCGGTGGGGACGGACGCAGCAGGGAGGCGCTTAAGCACAATCGCTGCAACCTCATCAGCAAAGGCGGCGCGATTATCATCGGCAAGCTTGAGGCGGTCCTCAGCCTCACGCTGCGCCTCGAGAGCGAGGCGCAACTGGCGCTGCAGGTCAGCTATGATTGATTCGTCGTCACTCGGCATGGTGACGACGACGAGGTCCTGCCGGATAGATTTCGGCAGAGTTTCCCCTGCCCCAGTGGGCGTGGGAAAACTGGACGTGCCCAAGGCACGAGAGATGTTTGCTGCAGGACAGCCCGACCCCAATCAGACAAGCAACAAGATCCCGCAAGAGAGGAAAGGATGCAAGGAGACAGAGCAGCAGCCGAAGACTCTCACAAAGCAGAAGGAGGTGGAGGCACGCACAACATGGCAAGGAGTGGTGCGACAGCAGTGGCGAATGCAGCTGAGACAACGGAGACAGTGGATGTGATGGGGATCACGAGAGCAAACGCTCCGGTGGTGAGGACGGCTCCAAGAGTGGTGAAGGCTGCAACGATGGAGATGGCGGCTGTGACGACGCTGGTGACGGTTGAGGGAGCAGATGAGGCAGTTGCAACAGCACCAGAGGTGGAGGTACGAATGGAAGAAGCGGCTGCAGACACGGCAGACGCAGCAGAGGCAATCGCGGAGGCAATAGCAGAAGCGGCTGCAGCAACCTGAGTGAAGATGTCTGCAGCTGCGGCAGCCACCGGACCGGCGACAACGGCGGCTTCGGTGTATGACTCAGCAGCGCGTCCTACCGAAGTCGAGGCAGAGGCGCGAGAAGCTCGGGCGGCGGCAGCTAGGGTGGCGGGGGTTGCTGCTGCAGCTTCGACTACTACAAGGCCCGTGCGCGTAACCCTGGTGGCCACGGCAACAACGTCGTGACCTAGGACAGAGGACACGCGCACAGCTGCGGCGTCCACCCCAGCGCTAACGTGCGGGTGCTCGACCCCCCCAGGAGAATGGGAAAGAGGGGAGCTTACCGGTATGGAAGGCCGCCTTGGCTATGATGGTGGTGTTGTCTCGACGGAGGCGGCGTCACGATGGTTGTGGCGTTGCTGCGTCGAGCTCTCCCTTGCGGAGCCACCGAGATCCTCCCAGTGCGCCAGCGTGACGGCTGCCACCACCAGACGGTGGTGATGAGACCGCTACAAGGTTGTAGTGCCGCTTGCTGCTGTCGACCCCTTTTATGCGGCTGCCGCGGTGGAGGTGTTGCTGCTGTTGCTGCTGCTACTGCCGCTGCTGCTGCTGTTGCTGCTGTCGTGCTGCTCTTGTCGTGTTATTGCTACTGTTGCTGCTGCTGTTGCTACTGCTGATGCTTCTGCTGTTGCTGCTGCTGCTGCTGCCGTCGTGCTGCTGTCACCGTGTTGCTATTGCTGCTGCTGCGGCTGTTGTGCTACAGCCGCCGTGCTGCTGCTACTGCTGCTGCTGCTGCTGATGATGATGCTGCTGCTGCTGCTACTGCTGCTGCCGTCGTGCTGCTGCCGCCGTTTTGCAACTGCTGCTGCTGCTGCTGCTACTGCTGCGGCTGTCGTGCTGCAGCAGCCGTGCTGCAGCTGCTGCTACTGCTGTTGCTGCTGCTGCTGATGTTGCTGCTGCTGCTACTGCTACCGTCGTGCTGCTGCCGCCGTTTTGCAACTGCTACTGCTGCTGCTGCTGCTGCTGCTGCTGGCGTACTGCTGCCGCCGTGCTGCTGTTGCTGCTGCTGCTGGCGATGATGCGGTGAGAGGTGTAGTGGGCGCCGGCCGTAGTGTGGTGTGAGAACGCACTGAGGCGAGAGACGCCTCCCACCAGAGTGGTGGGAGGCACGGAGAGAGGGGCGGGAATGAGGGAATCCTCCCCTCAAACCTAACCTCCGCCACAAGAGAATCGTCGCCAAGAGAGGCGACGTCCCTGTCCTTGGCCGATGAAGAGGAGGCGGACCCGAGGGAGGTGCAAAGGTGAGAGAGGGAGGTAAGGACGGGACGGGTTGATGCCGCCCGCCAGGGTCGTCACCAAGACAGACGAGACCGTGGTTGAGGCTGGGCGGAAGCGTCTGCCGTCGAGAGCAGCCAAGAGAGGGTCTGCCACAGGACAAGTGGGGGGTGTGCCTCCCCCAGTGTAGCTAGGAGGAGAAGTGAGCCGACGCCGCCAAGAGTGACAGCCGCGGGTTCGGCCCAGGATGCGTGGACGGTAGATCGATCCGCCGTCCGGCTTTCACGCACCTTCCTTGCTCTGATACCAGTGGACAGTCTAGGCTAGAGGGCAGACTGAGGCAAGAGCATGACACGTCGCGTGCAAGAATGGGCAATGCGCCATGGATTGGTGCAAAGTTGTGAGAGACACAAGAGCGGATAGAATGTAGTTTTCAGTCACGAGTCACAAAGGTGTTACGCGACGGGGGGGAGCGAGAGAGCGAGCAGCGAGCTCGATCTCTCTCGCCACCCTCGAAACTGGTGGAATCAATCCCACTTGCCCACAGACCAATTTCCTAGCACAAACTAGGCCACCGTTAAAATAACAAACTGACTAGAGGATGAACCTGTTATGCCCATGGCCAACTGTGCTTGAACGCATGTGATAAATGCAAATGTGGCTGGCAAGCTCATATTGAGCTTTTTCATGGCTCGTCTTCCCAGCTTCTGGTCATGACGAGTCCGTCGGCGAAGTCATCTCTCTCTGGTCAGTCACCTGCACCGGTGATGTGAGTGTGCAACGAGGCCAGAGGTCACAGTGTGATAATGATATGAATCCAACAATTGGGTTGGGTTGCTTTTGGCCTAGGCACCACCCGGGTTTGGATGGTCATAACTCCTTGCTGCTATTTTTTTGGATGATTCTGACCGCACGACTGCGTTTTTAGCGTGGGTATATTGGTATGGTCCAGTTTTCAGGGAAAACGGACGACGCCCGGGTTTCAGGTCGTCGGCTGTGTGGCAGGGTGTTGGTTTGTGTCCCACATAAGGCTGTTAAATCGAGATCGAGACCGGTCTCGATCTCGATTGTCTCAATTTTGTCTCGTCTCGTTGTCTCGTACCGCATGACACGAGACAATCTCAAATTGTCTCGAGCGAGACGAGACGAGACCGAGACACGTCACATGTCATGCGAGATCGAGACGAGAATCTCGTACCGCAGTGTCATTCTCGCATTTTTTTGTGGACCTGCCACGTGTGCCAAGGCCTTTATATGTGAAGGTTGTAGGATCAGTACGTAGATAAGTGAGAAGACACACATTGTAGAATCACTTTAACGGTTTGCGAATACTGAATTTTCTACCGCCAAACCTTGTAGCTTTCTTCAAGTAAACCAGGATGAATATGAGGCGGATACATTGAATGAGCACGACTTCGACGTCTCTTTTGCAGATCGATTTTTATTCGCATCTCCTACACGTCTATTCTCCGCACGGACTGGCAATTTGTCTCATTCTCTATGTGGTTTGATCCATTTATGCGCCACATTAGCGATATTTTGACAAGATGCTGTGGTCACAAAAGGAATTGCCTAGGCAGCAGGTTGGGGCAGCAGCGTTGTTGATGCAGCGTGCGGGCTTCCACGCTCGTTGCTTAAGTCAGCTGCCCCCTCAGTCTGCTGCTCTAGAGTCTAAGTCTGGAAGCTCTGGGTTTGTTACTCAGGAACGCGCGCGCCAGTGTTAGCGCCAGAAAGCAGCTGAAAACTGCAAGTGACTGATTAAGAATGAAGAATGAACAACAATGGGAGACCCCTCCAAGTTCTAGGCCCCCCCCAGCTCTGTAGAGCTTGTTACTCAGTTCAACAGCCAATCAGAAAATAGCTCAGTTCAGGCTGGCAGGTTTTCTCGGTGAGGCCTGCCAGACAGCCGACAGCCCAAAACCCGGGCGTCGTCCGTTTTGCCTGAAAACTGGACCATACCATAATACCGCCGCTGCGAACGCAGCCGTGCGGTCAGAATCTGCTAGAAAAATAGTAGCGAGGAGTCA
>SZWC01002651.1:137745-158946 GCA_023375785.1 Penium margaritaceum
TGTGTTCATTGCCTGTGTTCGCCTTGCAGAGATCTACAACGAGCACTTGTGGTAGGGGAGGTGCATGCCACATTACATGTGGCGCATGATTGCACTCCTGCATTACAGTAGACTTCACTTGTGGTGTACGTGGATTTGTAGTTTTGAGTAACAGCATTTTACAAAGGATTTGAGTGACCATTGCCATATCTCGGCTACTCCTCCCACCCCATGTACAAACCCCAAAGGATGTAATACTCGTTACTTTACATAAGTGAGCATCATAGGTGACAAGTATGATTTGTGCCTTGTCCCAGTATGCAAGTGTTGTAATCCACAATTGCAGTTGCATTCAAATTGTAATGAAGAGTGGTCTGATAATATGGACTAAATGTGGATCCACCACTAAGAGATACGAAGAGTACATATAGGCTGTTCACATCTTCAATTCATTCTCTTCCTGTTTTTAGTTGGATGGAATGAACAACATGAGTTATTGTCACCAAGACGACATGACTATCATGTTCCTCATGGGAGTTGGTACAACATTGGTGTGTCAGAAACTGCTCTCCTACTTGTGGCCGTCAACAAGAACAAGATTCGTAGGCATGTGCCATTGTACACCTACACACAACAACACATGTGAATCGGATGCCTACACTACTGTACCAGAGGCAGAGGAGAGTCATGGGGAAGATTTCTTCTACGTGTCTGGAGACGACAACATCGGCTACATTGATGCCGAAGAGGACATATTTTTTTATGCACTGGGATGTGATGGTCGTCAGGGTTGCGGATGCGACCTGTGCCACTGGCTTTGGATGTGCAGTGTACTGGATCCAAAGTGGTTAGATCCAGAGTGGACTGGGTAATTCATCCTGAATTAGTATTTGCATACCCACATTTGTCTCATAAATAATGCAACAATGCCCATATTGTACCCAGATCATTACTTCCATACCCATGATTGGTACAGGATTAAGACTTTCATGCCCAATGTTCATCATGAAATACTACTGAAATGCCCTTGTCTGACATGAAAATATGATCTATATGCCCTCAAATGTGCAGGACACTAACGGCATAGTAAGACGACATGCCCATGAAATGAACACTAGTAAGACTTTCGTGCCCAAATTTTCATAATTAAACATTTCTGAAATGCCCTAGGTTGACATTGAAATATGAACTCGATGCCCTGAAATGTGCACGACACTAACACCACGTGCCCATGAAATATGAATTGTATGCCCTGAAATGAGTAGGACACCAAAACCACATGCTCATAATGTCTCATGTACCCAAATATGTCTCTGCAATAAACCTCGGATGCCCATTGTGGACGTGAAATAATGAAGGCGTACCCATTGTTCTGCATGGAAATAGCTGGGCTGCCCAAACATGTCACTGGAATAATACTCATAAACCCAGTACTGTCACTACATTAAATCTCACATGCCCAAAGTTGTCGACGACATTACCATGGATTCCTCATGACGGACTCGGTGGCTCCGACCATATCCACGGCTCCCATGGGTCGGGACAGTTGAGCGGCCTGGTACTTGGCATGGACACTCCCAAAACCCAGGCCATATGGTACGGAGAAACAGGAGTCTCGACCCATGGTGGTACAATGTAGCCCAACCTTGCGTTGCGTGCGACATAGCGGTCCCACGCCTCCTTCAATGCCACCCATGCCTGGTGTACGGCCACAGGATCCTCCACGGGAGTACCCCATCCCTCATGTGTGAGGCCATTAGGACGGGCGTCGTTGTCCATGTCCAAGGAAGGTGTTCATCAAAGTTTGATAGTAGGAGTAAAAAGAGCGCAACTTCATATTGGGGAAGCACCTTCAACCGACGGCGAATTACCGGTTCATCGTGCGAACCGGTAGAAAAAGCAGTTCACTTGATGAACCTGTTCGCGTGAGCGTGGGTGGACGTCGGCACATGCCGTCGACAAGGTTGACGTGCGCACGGCGTCGGCAACATCCACCGTGGACAATATGTCGTTGCCAGTGGCCTAAACCATTCGGCGAGCGTTCATTGGCGACAAAAATGTACTATTCCCGGGGATGCGCAGACGTCGGCTACGGCGCGATGATGGCGGTCCTCATGCATGGGTTGTGGTTGTGCGAACTTCCCGCCGTCGAACGGAAAACGACAAATCCAAGCAGAGGGTGCCTGTCCAGGCTGGCAAACATGCGAGGTTTCTTTCCGACGTGCAAGTCAAAGCGAACCGAATACTTCGCGTGAATATTGGGCACAATAGTCATAAAATTCGGATTTGTCTCGGAAACTGAAAAATATGGGCACCGCAGTCTTTCTGTTTCCGACTATGGACACTGCGTGCGAGTCGTTTTCGACTTTGGGCACCGCGTGCGGGTCGACATCGACTATGGGCAGCGCGTCTCTATCGACCGAAACGACTGGCACCTGATTATTTATGCCCTATTCTTTGTCGCTCGCTTGAAAATGCTCTACTGGCCATTCGCTACTGTTTCCTTCTTTTTTCAAACACAAAAATAGCATGGTTTCTGAAAGGGCACAAAAAATGTCACATTTCAGATGTGCACACAAAAATGTCACTTTTTGGGCACACAAAGTGACCTACTTTCTAAACATAGGTTAAATCGACATTGGGGCCCAAGTTCTTCCCTTATCCTGATGCGAGAACTCGTATTGCCGGATCCATCAGCGCCGGAGCTCATGTTCGGGCGGCGGTCAATACAAGGGCCCCCCTCAACTGCCGGCGCGACTCGAGATAGCCGGGCTGCTACCGGCCTGGCTATGTCGGATAACTGCTTGTATGCTTAACGTGCCAGAGAATACATCTGATGCTTTCTTGACATCCTAAACCGTGTGCTATGGATGGAAACACGATTGGAACCTGTTTTGTTGACACTTTTTTTTTTCAATTTCAATTCGGTTCGTTACATTTTCGCTACCCATCGACTGTCATGGGCGAATCCAGGCCGGTGATGATAACGAATTGAGCTCGATACTGACAGTAAATGGACGACGGGCCCTGAGGTTGTCGAAAATTGCCGACTGGGCACTGTGGCTGGTCATATTCGGCCGGCGAGGCCGAAGGGTTGGTCAGATATTGAAACGGGTCCCTCCATGTAACCGCGCAAGTAACCAGGGCTCCGAGGTCGAAGTGCCCCTAAACATATTCCTCAATAATATTCCCAACACTTGGGTTGAATCAATGCTCCCCACACACATCCAAAAGTGTCCCTTTAACAATTCGAATTCTACATCCCACGCTTTTTCATGTAAGTTGTGAAGGGAATATCTTCTTCATATGTAACCATATACGACTATTCATTATGTTATTATGGTGCCTTAATGATAAAATGAATATTCGTTTACGATTACATTTAATGAAAGTATTCCCTTCACAAGCTACATGAAAAAGTGTGGGTAGTAGAATTCTAATCGTTACAGGGACACTCTTGGATGTATGTGAGGAGCATTGATTCAACCCAAGTTCTGAGAATACTATCGAGAAATATGTTTAGAAATTAGGTCACTCAATGTGCCCAAAAAGTGAAATTTTTGTGTCTTTGTAAAAGATGACATTTTTGTGTGCACATCTCAAATGTGACATTTTTGTGTGCCCTTTGAGAAACCATGTTATGTGTTTTAAGAAGAAAGGAAACAGTAGTGCATATGCACTATAACATGTTCAAGCGAGTGACAAAGAATAGAACTCAAAGTTCAGGTCCTCTTTCGTCGTGTGAGAAGATTCAAGTGTTAACTTCTATCTTCGCGAAAGGATCAGTTTTCTATTTTTTACAGTGAGAGGAAGTACAGAAAGTGACGAATACGAGAAAATTGTATATCAATGAACGTAATGCTTATGTGGCGCAACCACGACGAACCTTAACATTTTTGTGTGCCCCTCCGGAAAGTGACAAGATTTTTTTTTTACAATTTTATGTGCCCCTCCGAAAATGTGACATTTTTGCGTGCTCCACGAAAAAGTTGACATGTTTGCGTGCCCCCCAGAAAAGTTGACATTTTTTGCGTGCCCCGCAAGAAATTTGACATTTTTGCGTGCCCCGCTAGAAATCTGACAGTTTTGCTTGCCCTTTTCAAAACCCTGCTAGAATTGTGTTTTCCTCCCCGCAATGGCCAATGCATCAGCAAACACGAGCCTCCTCTTCCACTGTAATTTTAAGCCAACATCTTCTTCGTCTTTGGCAAGAGCGATGGGCTAAGCCAAAACACAACCCCACCTCCGCCATCATCGCGTCCCTATCCCACCTCCTACAACAACATCGCACCCACGCCTCATTACAAATATCCCAACTCCCTCCTTACAGAAAGATGAAGAAAATCCAGAATAAAATCTTTACTCAAGTGCTACACACCCCCTTCCTGTGCAGCGAACAAAAAGGTAGAGTATAAATGAATACGTTCATCAAAAAGAATTTCCACCAATGGTGGAAGCATCCCAGACTATATAAGCTACAAATCTGTTTTGGGGGCATGGTTCAATCTCCAAGCTCGTTTTGGTGTCTAGGAGACCCCCCTCTCATCATCTCATTAGTGAGGAACGAAACGGAAAAAAAAAAAAAAGCAAAGTTGCAATCTTAAGGACAAGATCTTAAGCACCTGAAGGATAGAGTGGTGGATGGGGGGATTTCATTACAAAACACAAGCAAAGATGTGTAGTCTGTTGGTTTATGTGCCACAAACACGTTGTGACCTCTGGCCTCGCTGCCCACTCACCACACTAACGCAAGTGACTAATGCTCAAGGGACATCAGCGCTGACGTTGTAGCTCACGTGGTGGTGACTCGTGGGCGTGCAGGAGGAGACGATCCAGANCGGTGTCTAGGAGACCCCCCTCTCATTAGTGAGGAACGAAACGGACAAAAAAAAAGCAAAGGTGCAATCTTAAGGACCAGATCTTAAGCACCTGAAGGATAGAGTGGTGGATGGGGGGATTTCATTACAAAACACAAGCAAAGATGTGTAGTCTGTTGGTTTATGTGCCACAAACACGTTGTGACCTCTGGCCTCGCTGCCCACTCACCACACTAACGCAAGTGACTAATGCTCAAGGGACATCAGCGCTGACGTTGTAGCTCACGTGGTGGTGACTCGTGGGCGTGCAGGAGGAGACGATCCAGAGCCACTCACAGGTTCAAGAACTACCCCTACCACAGGCTCTCACAACCAAGTTTTTAATGACACTAGGCTTCCTAGTGTCATTAAAAATTCAAACCAGGGGCATGGATCATTCAAATCTCATGCTCGGGGCACGGTTCACTTGATCCAAAAAAGTTGAGTGAATGGAGAAACCCCAACATCAACGTTCAACGTGAGAGGGTACGTTACACAGATGACAAAAGACCAAACGATGCTTCAAAAGGCGGAGAGAAAGGTGAAGATACACTTGAAAAACATAGAAGCTAGTAAATAACAGAAAAGTGTATATGTCTAGTCTGATCCACGTGCGTACAACTAGGTGTGCAAGTCCAACCAGCCGGTCAAAAAGTAGGCTAACCCAGATGCAAGCTCCAAAACAATAACAAGAATGAACCTAACATGCGTACAGGCTCCTCGGTTGTCTGAATGACAAACTGAAAGAAGCACCAGGTGTAGAAACAGAAACTCCATGCAACTAGATCATCAACGTGCTTGGATATTGCCACTGAGAAAATGGACCCCAAAGGTGGTCACCGAGAAAACCCTGGAGAGCACGTGAGGGCGCGCCGGCTTGTCTTAACACTGTCAAAGTAGTCGTCGAGTGTCACGCCATACCAGCGAGCCATGATGACAAGTCCAGAGGTCACCGTGACTCACACACCAACACTCCCCTATGACCTGCAGACATCGATCACCATTAGTGAGCAAGGGTCACAAACGATGGCAACGACTGTGCACTACAATGGGTATGAGGCACGGCCACACAAGAACTACTGAAGGAGAGAGGAAGCAGTAAGAGCGGGGTACAAATGAGGTATAAGAAAGATCATACATAAGAAGTCCAACATTATGCACTGTAAAATTGAACCTGCCACTACACAGCGCTTTGGTGAGGAAGTATGCACGCTGCTACCGCATGTCGATAACCACGATAGAGACATTGCCACATGAATATGCTTGTGTCCAAAGTGATGCTCATTGTTGATGTGCTTTCTGCGTGTGCGACACATATCATCATGCTCTGCTATGCGGCGTGCTTTCTCATTTTCCCAACGGATGGTGATGCAGCGAATTGGGTAGCACAGCTACTGCATAAGGCGGCCCAACCAGATGCTCTCACACATCCCAGCCCCCAATGCGACATGTTCAGTGTCAGTCAAGCTCCACGCTATGCAACCCTACTTGCTACTCTTCCATGAGCCAGCTGTACCTCCGACAAGGAAGATGTAGCCAGACCGGCTGCGCGCATCGCAATCATGGGCCTAGTCTCTGTCAGTGTACCTGTCAACAACAACAGACAGTTGCGGGCAAAAGCACAGGCCTAGACGTGGGATAGACATGACATACGGCATTATGCATAGAGCAGCCTCCAAATGGAGCTGACGCAGATGCTGTGAGAACTATGATAACAAGTTCATAGCAAAGGCAGTATCCATGTGCGTCGTGGTCTCGAGGAGCATCAGGGAGCCAATGACTTGAAGGTACTTGATGACATTGACAAGCTTCCTAATGTGATCTAGCTCTGCTAATGTGAGAAGCCTCTGTCCAGTGGTCGTCATAGGTGTAGATGCGGAAGAGATTGTGGCCAGCAGGTCAGTAAAATGCTCCTCCTGATGCACATGCAGTGTGCGATGCTGACGATCATGCTCAATCTCTATTTCCAAGAAGGCACAAGCTCGACCAATATCCTTCATTCTGTACATAGACTGGAAAACATCCTTCACAACCTGGATAGCCTGAAGGTCAAGGGACGGAATCAAGATTTCATCCACATAGACCAAGACATCGACAAAGGATGTAGAAGGGGCACTCACAAACAATGCTCGAGTGTGCTACGGTGATACCCGTCCTGCTCCAAGGTAGTGAAAAATCTCAAGGTTCCAACAATGTGGGAATTGCTTCAAGCCATACAAGGCCTTTTGGAGATGCCAGAGTCTGTGCCATCCTCAAAACTTGGAGGGTGGAAGAGATAGATCTCTTACTCAATGTTACCATGCAAGAAAGCATTATTGACATCCATTTGATGAAACTCCCAATCATGTTGTGCCACCTGACTCAACAAGGCCTTTGCCGTGGTGTACTTGCCCACAAGGGCAAAGGTGGCATCAAAATCCATACCAATCATTTGGGAGAATCTCTCACAGCAAGTTCCTCTCACATAGCTTGCACCCATACAGTTGCATCCATACTGGGACGTGCTAGTTGAACTCCATTTGGTTTAGGCACACGTGTCGTACTGCCACTCGTAACGAGTGCGGTGGTGACTGAGGAATGTGGCAAAGGCCGGGTGGGCCCAGCTGCTACAATGGCTGGGTGGAACTCATTAACAATTAGAAAGTATCCAATCACGATGTTAGGTTGTACCACAGCCGTCGCCAAGAAAATAGTATCCTATCCAGAGACAAGAGTAGGTTGTATGTGTTTAACGACACAACCGTAAACTGAACGTACTGACTCCAAGGACCCAGAGTTGCGAGCCAAGTCTAGTAGGCAGAGCATAGCGAGGTACAGATGAACACGTTTGAGATCTTTGAGAAAGATCTCAAACGAACACCTACTATGTGAACATACGGCGACGAGATGGGAGATTGCAAGGGTGCGACTGGGTCCGCTGCCGATGGAATCACAACCGGTGATGCATGCAATGACATAACAGGAGATGGGGATGATTTAAGCAATGCCAATGCTACAGGAGATGATGCAGGTGGTGACACAGACACTACATGATATGAGGAAGACGTTGACACAGATGCGATAGGAGATGACGTAGGCATTGACGTAGGCGTAATAGGAGGGAATCCAGGGGACGACAAAGACGTGGGTGATGGTGGCAATGACGTAACCACAAGGATCACCCTGGTTCCCCTTCTTATGTTGCGGGACAAGGCATTGGTGGGCCGCTGGCGCTCCATGTGTCATGCACGCAGGGTCGCCGCGGCTGAGGCAGGCCGGCGGGTGTTCATGTAGGGTGCTGGAACAGAAGGCAAGACAACGGCAGAAGATCTGACATTGGGGGATATCTATGGTTTGAGGGTGATGTTAGCATAGCATTGCATGTGTCTTAGGTTCCAATAGTCTTTGATGTGCCTACGTTGAAGGACTCATGTATCAATGAAGAGATGACGCTTGCGACAATACGGCCACGATAGGAGGTGACATCGGCAATGATGCAGAGGCGACATGAGATGATACAGGTGATGACGTAGTGGGATACAGAGCGCAGCCACTATCAAAGGGTACTCCACATACGGCACCTCCCCCTGGACAAGAGAAGGACGTAATTAGCACTACAGAACAAGCAATTCAACGTAAGAAGGTACCCTCAAAGAAGAGAGCATTGCGAGACTCAACAACCCAACCACGATTGGGATTCCAAAAGCGCCAAGCCTTGGAATGAGAGGAAACACCAAGGAAGGGACAGAGGCAAACACGAGGAGACAAATTTCCATTGTGCTGGCCCTCAGGGAGCCAAATGATGGTGGTGTTGCCCCAAACATGAGCGAGGCAAAGATCAGCATGAGGAGCATACCATCGCTCAAATGGTGTGACATGACAAGGCAGCTAATCGTCCTAAACACGGTTCAAAATCCACGTCATGTAGGACATGGCCTCAAAGGGAAACGGTGGAGGGAGGCCAGACTCGACAAGAAGGGTGTGAACATCGTCAAAAAGAGTGTGATTCCAACATTCCGACACTCCCATGTACTACAGTGTATATGGAGCAGAGAGCCACAGATACACTCCTTGAGATTGGAGGAGGCGGTTCGTGGGATCCATGAACTCCCCACCACAATCGGAGTGGAATACTATCATCTCACATTGGCAAGCACGCTCAGCGTGGCCAAGCCAAAACTTGATGATGGGCCCAACATTGCTTTCCTGGCAAAGCGCAAAGATCCAGAGAAAACTTAAAAAATCATCCGTAAGATACAAGACGTACCGACCAACACTTTTGAGAAATTCATGAAGGAGCGGGTCCATGACACCCGCATGGACAAGGAGGTACAATGTGCGGGAGTTAGAAGAAGGAAAGGGCAGGCAATGTAGCTTGCCTTGTTCCCAATGAAGAAACTCAATTGTGCATGGCATAAGGAATGTACCAGGGTGAAGACCAACAACAGCCTGATGATGCAAGAGGCTATGGACGGTGGCGGTATGCACATGACACAAGCAACGATGGAGCAAATGTGTGTGCAGGGAAAAGCGAGGGAGCAACATGCACATGCGCTGGTGTGGTGGCCGCAGACAACAGTGTAAACAAGGTCATAAAATAGAATTTGTCGCAACCCAGACCATGAAGAATAGGATGGCCAGAGGACTGTAGCGACATAGTGCCAATGCCACGAGATGAGACGAAGTCCATGCCCTGATCATCCAAGGCAGTGGAAAAGAGCAAGTTGACCTCAACCGCACGAACAAAGAGGACATCAGGCAAGAAGATGCCATCTCATGGACCAACAGAAGGCACAACACCAGCGCCCTGAACTAGCAACATCTGGCTAGAGCCAGTGCGGACAAAGTGTACATCACCGATAGGCCCCAACATAGTAAATGCGGCACAAGACTACGTCATGTGATGAGTGGCTCCAGAATCGATGATCCAAATGTCAATTGAACACGAGACGGAGTGGTCACATGACACTGCGCAACACAGCAAGCTAGGGTAGGAGAGGATGTGGTACGATTAGAAGTCACAGCAAGGAGACCAGGAAAGGTGAACGACTGCCAATGCTCAACCCACTCCACAGACGCCACAACCCCACCTTCTCACGCGTCCCAAAGGGCTCCATCTAATGAACAATGGTGACCCCGGGAATTGACAATCAAACTCACGTCGGAGGAGAGAACCGGAGGCTGAGGATGGGAAGGGAATGGATGCCGAGGCAGATGTGTCTGGACGATGCGGTAGCTAGGGAAAGGACTGAGCTGGTGGCATAGACAAGGATGGAGCTGCGGGCTCGAGCCACAAAGGAGGGGTGTAGTAGGAAGAAGGTGGCCCATAGACAGTAAGATATTGTGGTGGCGGAAGCCAACGCCACCCCGGGTGGAGTACCGCCAGTGCCAAGGACGGCGCTGGTGTTGGAACAAACGACGTCATGATGATGGTGGTCTCCTACTACACGGGGTCAAAATCCCACGTGCAAGGGTCTCAACCGTAAGAAAGAAGGAATACAAGAAAAGACCTAAAACTGGTCTCCAAGAACTGGTCTCCCTATGGCACCGGGACACGCCCCAGATGCTCGGGTTTGACCAAGGAGCAAAAAAGAGGAAGGAAAAAATGAAAGAAAAAGAATTGGAAGAAAGAAAGAAAGTAAAAATGGTATAGCAGAATAATAGGAGACCTCGCCTCTCAAAAGCGCATCTGGGTTCACCCAAGACGTGTGTTGGTGCGCCAAGGAGGGGTTGGCCAACTGATTTTTCTTTGCTTGAAGTCTAGCAAGCTTGAATCCGCTCGGAAGAGCTCTTCAATCAACGGACTCATCGATTGACGAGTCGGTCGATTGACAAGCTCGTCAGTCGGTGAGTCCATCAACCGACGGAGCAACAGGCAAGGGAAGTTGCGATGCAGCTTCTCTCCTGCTGTGCTGATGTCATTTGCATCTATTAGGCTGTCCTAAGTATTGCTACTCTCACAGACCTGCTGTTACTTTCACTGCTAGTTCGCTACTGCTGTTGTGGCTGCTCACAAGAAAACATCTACTGTTGTTGCAACTGTTGCCATTGCTATTTCTATGGCTACAACTATTGGAGCAACAGCTCCACCGTTGTTATAACTTTTGTTTCGGCTGCATCCACTACTTTTTCTACCGCTGGTCGACTTGCAGACCAAATGCAGCAGGGTCGATCGTTGGCGTAGGCATTACTGTCGCCAACGGCTGCTACGGTTGCTAGTTCCACTAATGATGCTGCTCTTGTAGCAGCTACCCTACAGAATCTGCTGCTATTGCTGCTAGTACTACTCTTGCTGAGGTTTTAGCTGGTGCTGCTCTGGTGATATAAGACGCTGCCGTTGTGGTTGCTATTGCTCCTACCGCGTGCGGGAGCCAATATAATCAGTGTTGTTGCTGCAGCCACTACGGTTGGCTTGGGTGCTGCTACTGGTGCTGTGGCAGCCTAAGATGCCATCACTCGTGCTTCACATGACGACGAGTAGAGAGGTCATTGTGACTCACAAAACAAAAAAAGTTGGGACATGGGACTCCTTGAACTCGAATTCTTTTTATGCATGCCTTAAGTGGGCACCATGCCACTCTTGGGTTGTGCACTGTTATGTATCCACCCTCGGGATTATGCTTAGATGTCAGGTTGGACCCCTGGTGTTGTTGTTTTGTCCGTGCACTACCTCACTGACTCCTACTGTGACCTCTCGGCTGGTGTACATGCTCGTGTAGACGACTGACTCAATGGACGCTAATGCTATCAGGGCACTGCTTGGTGGAGTGGTCGTGTCGTCGTGAAGCCAAGCATGTGGTTCTCCTCCTTGCATTTCCGCCACTACACCCATTCACCAGCTCCATCGGTAGCAACTCTTAGCTGTCACATCACCAGTAGTCGTAGATAGATCTCAGGAGCAGTGTAGCCGGCACCTGAGTTCGGACAGCCGTAACTCCATGTAGCTCATTTTATTCTTGATTATGACTGCACGGAGCGTGGTTATCTTCGTAGTATTTAGGATAAATGGACAACGCCTGGGTTTTGGGCTGTCCAGTGTCTAATAGGGCTCACCCAAGAATTTTTGCCAAACAGGATAATGCTAGGAATTTTCTGGCTGGTTGATTTTCTGAGTAACAAGCCTCACATAGCTGAGGTGAGGCTAGAACTGGGAAGGCTCTCAGTTGGTTGCTTGTTCTTCATTCCTAATCAGCCATTGCTTCATTCCAGCTGATTATCGGCGCTACCTGTGGCGGACACACTTTTGAGTAGCAAAACAGAGCTCTCAAACTTAGACTCTAGTGCAGCAGAGTATGGGGACAGACTAAGCAACGAGTGTGGGTTCCCGCACGCTGCATCAACAATGCCACTGCCCCAACCTGCGCACTAGTTGGTTCATTTCTGGTATCAGAGCCATAGCGTAGACGCAACAGTAGCAGCAATGGCGTACAGGTTCCTGACTACGCCCGCAGACCTCCCATACATGCCAGTGCAGGAGAAATGCTGCCAAATATTTTTCGGCAGCAGTGTCCTGCATGGTAGCAGCGTAGAATGTTTCCCACGGCCACTGGGCCAGGGGAAATGCTGCCGGTTTTTTTCCAGCAGCTCTGACCCCCCCACGTTTGATGCAGGGAGGTGAGCCGCCAGCACAGCGATGTCAGGCAACCTGCTAGCGATGACACACGTTGCGACGTCAACTAGAGGTGTGAGTGACCCGCAGCAGTAGCAACAGCAGGAGCAGTAGCAGCAGCAGCATCAGAGACACAGTAGCAGCAGCAGCAGCATCAGAGACACAGCAGCAGCAGCAGCAACAGTGTCAGACACAGCTACAACAGTAAGGAGCAGCAGTAGCGGCATCAGAAGACACCCAAGAGGGAGAGGAAGGAGGCAGGAGCACCGTTTTTAGCTACTGCCCCATCCTTGCACCTTCCTAGAAGCCGCACGGACGAGGAGGAGGCGCAGACACAAATTGCGCCAGCCACCCACGTCCCCTACGCCCGACTGCACCGGACTCAAACAGACGTCAAATATTACGCGCATATGCTCGTTTGAAAGCTTAGGTCATGAGCTTTCCATAGCCACCATGCCCGGCTCGTTTGGTGGTCTGCAGCCTCCAGCATTAATCGTCCCGTGTCGCAGATCCAGAATTCTTTAACATTTTTAGCTGAGCACAAAGTTAGGTTGTTTTGGCAAGGTTTCCACTTCTTAAAGCCAAGACACCACTGCATTCAGCACAGTCAGGCGCACCTGTGGTCCAAATCTTAATGTTTAAACTTTCAGCACTTCGTCAAATGTCTGGAATGGAGGTCAATTTTTTCCACCATCCCATATCAGAGAGAACCGCAGTCAGATTTTTGATCGGACCACTTTCACCATCCAGCTCTAACAGAGGGGAGACTATGCACCAACCCGGCGTGGGGCGGCAGCAGCAGCAATGCCAGAAGCAGCAGCAACAGTAACAACGGCAGCAACAACAACAGAAGCATCAGCAAGAGCAGCAGCAGCGGCAGAGTCAGCAGTAGTAGCGGCAGCAGCAGGAGCAGCAACAGTAGCCAGAGCGTCAGCAGAGGCATCAGCAGCCTTAGCAATAGCGACAATGCCCAGTCAAGTAAATGTCGCTGGCACATAGGATAGCTCTACACTCCCTCTCATAGTAGACCCCATAGTGGATGTATAGTGCGAGGTCAATCAGCTGCACTAGATGCTTGCCGCAACAGTTCTAGCCTGAATGTCCTCCCCAGACAGCCTGGTCTGCGGCAGCACAGACAGTAGCGCAACTACAAGTGTAGCAACAGCAGCAGACGGTTACTAGCGTCCTAGGCGCTGGAGCGGCCGGCCCCTCTCGACGCAAGGAATTCGAGTCCTCTCCTCCTGCCCTCGTTGGAGATGAACAGTTCTCGTCTTGGGAACTGCTCTACCGCATCTGGACACAGGAGGAGGACGTATGGCTATATTACACTCTTCCGCATGATGACACCATCCCAGGGTAGGCGCTTGAGGCAGGCTGTGCCGTCCGCGCACTCATCCTCACCGCTCCCAATGCTGACCGCACTGTCCTGGAGCCGTTCCTTGGTGACACCGCTAACGACACCAGCGCTGACCCTCGGCGGGATCGGGATATGCTGACACGGCTGTATCGCGCCTCCGGCTGGGCAGTTGTCAGCCGCCTCCTGAAGGAGTTCACATGAGAGAATCTGAGTCCTTCACCACCTACTGGCGCCGGGCACAGGATATCCTACACCGGTTCGAGACAACCATGCCTCCCCCACTTGCTCCCCTCCTCACCATCAAGAATGGTGCCACTCCTATGTTTGCACACTTTTTTTCCCCCTATGGCCTACCCGTCCTCGAGGGGCTTACAACCTAGGGTACTTTGATGACCTGGGCATACGAGCTTTTCCTCAGCGTGGAGGAAGCACACAAGGACACACAGCTTCAGTGCAATGGCTCTTCTGTGATTGTAGCTGCCACCTCTCATGGCTCTTCCACGCCTTCCTCTGGTATTTCCTTCTCTGGCAACACCAAGAGCAAGGGAAAGAAGGGTGGGAAGGACAAGAGAAAGGGGCAGCAATCTTCTTCTGGTGGTACAACCCTGACGTTCCATAACTGCAACCAGACGGGGCACGGGTGGTACACGTGCCCCATCCCTACTAACGAGGCTCACATTGTCACCGCCATGCGCCATCAGTGTGAGCGTCACCTTGGCACCTCCGCTGCAGGAGAAGCCGGCTGTTGCTCTTTGGAGCTGGCTTTGGATGATGTTTCATGATTGGATGACTAGCATAATTGCTTTGCATCTGTCCTGTGCTTAGCTTGCAACCTCCATCTCCCATCCCGCGTCCTGTTCTGTCGTTCAATATAATGTCACGGTCTCGGTCCGCGACCCCGATGGCACCCGGATCATCAACTCTGATGCCACGCATCATATGACACCCTGTCACCAGGCGTTTAGCATGCTTGGTCCCGTTGGCAATGTTCATAGTGTTTGGACGAGGTCAGGGTACATCTTGCCGCTCTGCGGTGTTGATGTTGTTTTTTTTCGTGGTCCTTCCGGTGACGTCTTCAGGACCGAT
This sequence comes from Penium margaritaceum, assembly GCA_023375785.1. Lineage (NCBI taxonomy): Eukaryota > Viridiplantae > Streptophyta > Zygnematophyceae > Desmidiales > Peniaceae > Penium > Penium margaritaceum. The sequence goes on from SZWC01002651.1 coordinate 152,612, forward strand.
GTGCTGTATGTACCTGGTTGGGAACTCAACATCCTATCTTTCATGGCTCTCGATCTCATGAGCATGGACGTCCGTCACTCTTGTGCCATTGGTACTGTCTCCCTTTGCCTCTCTGGTAGGTCATGTCCCATGCTGTCTGCCGTGACAAGTTATGGCACGTCACTCGACTTCCTTCATGCGTATGCCCTCCCTCATCCACCACTGCACATGTATGTGTAACCACTGTTCTTTCTCCCCAGCACATGCACCTCCTCCACCACCGCCTTTGCCACATACACTCTGATGCTGTCGATAGCATGCTCCGCACTTCGCCCGCGCTTGGACTTGATCCCTCCACCTTCCACTAGCCTTGCCGAACCGAGTGCATCGACTGCGCCCAGGGCAAGATGTATCAAGCCTTCTACCCTGCATCCTCTTCTCTGAGCATGTACCTGCTGGAGCTCGTCCACTCAGACCTCATGGGTCCTCTCCCACTTGCGTCTGTTGTCAAGGACAGCGCGACCCTCATGGATGAGTACTTGCGCTATGATTAGGACATTTGCCTCCGCCGAAAGAGTGACGTAGCCTCCGTCATCTATCCCTGGCACCTTGTTGCTGAGCGCGAGTGCGGTTGCACCCTCCAACATTTCAGTCTAACCATGGCGGCTAGTACATGGGGGACATTGTTGCCTATCTTGCCAGTCATGGGGTCCATCGTGAGACATCCGCCCCAGGGACACCATAACAGAACTGTGTCTCCAAGCGCTGGAACCGCACCATGGCCGATGTTGTCTGCACCATGCGTGTCGAGTCTGGTTTGTCCAAAGGCTTCTCCTTTGAGGCCATGTCCTACATCACCTGAGTGTGGAACCTCATTCCCCATGGTCCCCTTCCCCGCCAGGCCACGCCGTACACATAGTGGTGCGGTCAACGAGCTGATATACGGCTTGCTTGTGTCTAGCCCCTCGCGGATGTCTTTGTACCTTCATCGGATTCACGCGCCAGTCTCAGGCTTGGTGCTTCTGGGACCTGGCTTGGCATCGCGTTGTTGAGTCCCATGGTGCCCTGTTCTTTGGAACATCTTCCCTCGCAACCTCCCTAGCGTCCGGTCTACCTCCTATCTACCTTTGTCACTATCGTCTCATGGGGGGCATACTTGTCGCGCCGCCGCTCTGGCTCCAGAGTTAGAGGTCATCCCGCCTACGTCCACACCGGATGCTCCTCCCTCACCATCCATCTTGCTGCCCAGGTCCCCTGCCATGATGTCGTGCACCCATCAATGTTGGAGTCCTCCGCTGAGTCCTCAGCCCAGCCTGACCCCTTGGCTGACCCCCTTCCGGCCTCCGATGCACCCACCCCGTGGATCCGCCCATGTCTAGTGGTTCCCAGACATCAGACCCGATGCCTACCCCTGCCTTGCCACCTCTTCCTCGACAGGCTCCCTCTATCGTCACTGGCCACCTGGCGCACCAGGTCTACACCCGTGCTCCTGTTGGTGTTTTGCGATCCCGTAAGCCGGCGTCGCCCCTGGGTCGTCGCACCAGGGCCCCCCATCAGCACTCCTTCCTCTCCTTACAATGTTGTGAGCAGTGAGCCCGGCATCAAGGTCCTTGGCCTCACGGCCCTTGGCCTCACGGCCCTTGGCCTCGTTGCCCAGGACACTCACGCACGCTAGGCCCTGGGCTATGCTCTCATCTCCCAGGAGCATCGCAGTGCGGTCTCCACCACCGTGGCCCGGGCTCCTACAGAATTTTACACCGCTTGTGTGCTAACGACACAGCCTTCCCTACTGGCACTCAACCCACAGTGCTTACGAGAGGTCGGTGCCGCTTTTGACGCAGACCCATGGGAGGCTTTCTGTCAGGATTAGCTCACCGCCATTAGCAAGTACACAGTGTAGGAGCTCATGGAGCCTCCCACTGGCCGCAAGCCTAGAGGGAAAAATTGGGTGTTTCACCGAAATTCAAAGTCAGATGACACTCTGGACAAGTACAAGGCCCGGCTCACCGCCAAGGGCTTCTCCCAGGTTGTTGGAGTTGACTACGACCAGGTCTTTACCCCAGTTGACCGTTTCACCATTATCCGGGTGCTCTTCAACCTATTCGCACAGCATGGTTGGGAGCTCCACATGATGGATATGAGCTACGTCTTCACGGTGCTCTCAATGGTGAGGAGGTCTACATGATCCAGCCCCTTGGATTTGTGGATGGGACGTGCCGAGTCCGGGGCCTACGAAAGGCCCTGTATAGCCTCAAGCAGACTCCTCAGTGGTGGAACATGGAGATCAGATGTACCCTTTCAAAGGGCTCATTTCACAGCAGCACTACAGACCCGGCACTCTTCATCACTCCTCCTAGGACTCCCTTCGCTACGATCCTCATCTACGTAGATGACCTACTCATAACGTTTCTCAACCTTGCCATTGTCCAGCAGGTGAAGGAGCTGCTGAAGGCAACCTACAAGATGAAGGATCTCAGACCAGCGGAGGTGTTTCTCAGCATGGAGATTTAGTGTGATCTCGTGCACGACATCATGCGGGTACATCAGGCAGCGTACGTTCAGATGCTTGCTAACCGCTTTGCCGATATCTTGATCACTTTCCCTAGCGCCTCCACCCCGATGACCGAAGACGGGCATGCAAAGGTTAAGGGTACTGACACTTGCACCTTGGGTGCAGCGGTGGACATCACAGTGTTCCTCTACATCATCGGGTCACTCATGCTTCTTGCCACCACCACACGGGCCGACATCGCCTTTGCTATGAATTTCCTTGCCCATTTCTCACAAGCCCCACCAAAACTGCACCTTGATGCAGCTGTCCGCGTGTTGCCGTATGGGGTCTCCACCCCACGTCGAGACCTCACATTCCACCGTGAATCGTCCGTGGTGGCCGTAGGCTACACTGACAGCGACTAGACGTGGAACCTAAACAGGAAGAGCTGCACTCGTTGGATCTTTCTCATAGGAGCCACGACTGTGTTATGGCGTAGTAAGAAACAAGGGTGTGTTGCACGCGGCATAGCAGAGGTAGAGTACGTGGCTTTGGAACCTGGTGCATGTGAGAGTGTGTGGTTGCAACGCTTGTTGGGTGAGTTACGTCATCCTGTGTTGTCCATCATCTTGCACTGTGACAACAAGAGTGCCGCTGCAATTGCCACCAATGATGGTGTCCACCATGCATGCACAAAGCACATCAATGTTGAGTATGACTACGTACATTCCTTGTTGCATAAGGGCAGTGTTCACATCATGTGGGTCGAGACTGTGAAGCAGCTTTCAGACTTCCTCACCAAGGCACATAAGCGTAACTCATTCAAGAAGGCTATGATTATGGTCGGATTGCTGCACTGAATGTGGTTGGTGTGAATCGTCCGCTTGCATGGGTTCCTGTTGCACATGTGATTTGTCTCCTTTCACTCTTATGTTGAATGTTGGGAAAGGGAGCACGGGGAAGCATGACTTCTGCATGTTCATGTACACGGACGCCTTCAGATCATGGGGGAGTATTGTTTTGTCCATACACTGCCTCAGTGGCTCCTACTCTTGCCTGGTGTACATGCTCGTGCAAAGGACTGACTAGATGGACGCTAATGCTAACGAGGCGTTGTTGAATGGTGTGGACGTTTTGCGGTGAAGCCGAGCATGTGGTTCTCCTCCTCCCGCTTCCGACACCACACCCTTACACAAGCAGCTCCATCGGCACTAAATCTTAGCTGTCACGTCACCAGTAGTCATAGATATCTGTCAGGGTCAATGCAGTCGGCAACCGAGTTTCGACAGTCATAACTCAACAAACCTTATTTTCCTACTGCTTCTGACTGCACCAATGCGTTCACAGTTTGGTTGCTTTGGTATGGTCCAGATTTTATGAAAAACGGGCAACGCGTGGATTTTGGTCTGTCTAGAGTCTGGTAGGGCTCACCCAAGACATTTTGCTGGACACGATACTGCTAGAAATTTTCTGGTTGGCTGATTTTCTGAGTAACAAGCCTCACATAGCTGAGGTGAGGCTAGAACTGAGAGAGAAGATACGTGGAAGCTTACTAGCAACACAACCGCTGACTAGGCGTCAGACGGTGACGACAGTCACAAGTCGTACACACAACGGCAAGAGTCTCGCTAGGAGACACAAGTCAAATTGTCAAAATGTTTCAATAGCATTTGCAGAGAGAGATGACAAATGACAATTCCATGGCATAAATACCTGCCGTGATGCATGGCAGGTGTCACACGCGGCAGTGCAATGTCTGTCCTAAAACCTGTACATAACCATTGCTTTGGCGGTAACTCAGCGTAGACAAGTCAGAACGCTACGTCGTCTGAACCTAAATGGCGCCAGGCGCTACGACTAGTCACATTCATGCATCTTGCATCAAACGATGGACACAGAATGCAAAAACATGCAAATTAGGCCCACAGCCAGTCCACCGATAAACTCCTACATGCAGCAGAGTTAATGCTGAAGGTCCCAGACAGCATCCATGACTCTGGGGTCATCGTCGGTCAGCTCCGAGCAGGTGATCTACCACCAAACAACGCACCGGCGCAACCTGGATCCGTATCAGAGATCTGCACGGGCATAGACACGGCCGTGTGGTCAGAGTAAATTGTACATGTCGACACGAACGTCATAAATCACAACACTCCCCCATGACCCAATGGTACGCATGTCCATACATGCTCAGCACTGAAACGAATGCAACAATGAGTACAGAAACAGTCGTGAGAAAGACATAGACACACTTCGCACTCAACCCCTCTCAGGCAAGGGGCAAAGCCTAACAAAACGAATGGCCACAAGAACTTCCCGCGAGGCAGTGCCTTCGTAAAAAAATCAGCACGTTGCATGTCAGTGCCGACCCATATGACGGAAGTCACGGGTTGCTCCACCGGATCATGCACGAAATGATTCTCAACCACAATGTACTTTGTGAAAGCATGAAAAACACCAGAGTTCTCCGTAATGGCAAGAGGACTGTGGTTGTCGCAGCGAAGCACAAGGGCGGGCACTGCCTGACCCAACTCAAGGAACAGGCGCTGCAGCCACATTGCCTTAGAAGCCCCTGCACCCAAAGCAACATACTTTGCCTTCGACAAGGTACGTGTAATGCAACCGTACTTCTCGATGTGCCAAGACACAATGGTACCACTGAGGAGGAACACGTAGCAAGTGCGACTACGTCCATCTGGACTCCAGGCCCAGTCACTGTCGGTGTAGCCATCAAGGACCACCGAACACTGCCGGTGAAAGCAAAGTCTAAGGTGTGGTGTGGAGACCACGTACCGCACCACTCGCACAGCCACATGAAGGGCTCCATCACGTGGAGCCTGCAAAAACTATGCAAGGAGTTTACAGCAAAAGCAATGTCAGGGTGTGTGGTAGTTGCCAGGTACATCAGAGATCCGATGAGACAGAGATACAAGGTCACATCCTGTCTCTCCCCCAGCTGTGTAGGATCTTCCACCTTTAGGGCATCCTCCCCTTCAGGTGTGAGAGGTGTGGAGGCCGTGCGCGTTGTGCCAAGGAGGTCACTAAAGCGCTCCTGCACAACACGTGCGTATCGAGCCTGATGCAGCAAAAGTGTCTAATGTTTGCGGTCTCGCACGATCTGCATGCCAAGTAACACCACTGTAGGACCAAGATCCTTCATCCTATAGGTAGTCTGGAGAACTGCCTTGGCCTCCTTCACATCCTCCATGGAGGGGGACACAATCAAAAGGTCGTCAACATAGACCAAGATGGCGATGAATTGCTCAGGCGGCTGTGGGATAAAGAGAGAGGGATCTGCCTCGCTCTGTACATATCCCGCACCGGTCAGGGTGCCTATAATCTCCAGGTTCGAACACCAAGGAGACTGCTTGAGTCTGTACAAGGACTTGCACAAATGCCATACCTTGTTACCATCCTCAAAGCCTGGTGGTTGGGCCACGTAAACGTTCTCATCCAGAGATCCATGGCGGAACGCATTGTTTACATCCATCTAGTGCAGTTCCTAGTCATGCTTGTCAACCGGCCTGAGGCAAATGGACTAGAAAACAGGGCCGACACAATAGCACCTGCCGTCCGCTCCTAGCATTTCAGCTAGGAGAAGATATCACCCTCAGGATCACGGTTCCACACTGAGCAGTTCCTAGGCAATCACTTGCTAGAAACTGTGTCCACTTAACACTTGGTCACTTTCGCGCGAGGTGCTAGTCAAAGACTAACTCCTGGGGCTTAGACCAACCAGTGTCTTCTTTATACTGTTCCTTAGTTGGACAACTCTGTGAGGAGCATCTAAGGCCAGATTGTGTAATTAGAATGAGGAATGAGCCTGGTACATATAGTCCTAGGCCTGGCTTCTAAGGTGTGTGGG
>SZWC01002651.1:164516-190842 GCA_023375785.1 Penium margaritaceum
TGGCGCACTCTCCTCATGCATGGAGAAATGTCTAAGAAACTTCCCCTGTGCTAGAAGGTCAAAAAACCTCCTGCGCACATCAAGGCTCGATCGCAGGACCTGTTGTCCCTAAGTCCAGCATGCTATCCGTTGCGCTACACTTCTGGTGTCTCGCTTGGACTTGCACCACGAACAAGGTTTGGGGGACTTACTCCAAGGGAGCAGTGCATGCCCAACCTGTCCGTCAACCCATAGCAGTGGCCATGGGGCATAGAAGAACAACAATGCTGAGCCACCACTCCAAACAGAGCACGAGCTAGGGTCATGCGACCGACAGGGGTGTCAGTGTAATCGATGCCCTCGATCTCGGAACATCCCTTGACAACCAAGTGAACCTTATGGCATTCCAGTGAGCCATCCGGCTTCACTTTCTTGCGGAAGATCCACTTGAACTCAATCGCCTTCCTCCCAGGTGGAAGGTTGACTACCTCGGAAACTCCGTGCTCTCAAATGGCACGAAGCTCATCCTTGCAGGTAGCATGCCAAACGTCTACATCCTCTGATGAGAGGGCTTCCCTCAGTGTGCCTAGATCAGGTGCCATCAACGGAGAGCTCTGAATGGCTTGTGCACACGCCTTAGAGCTAGGCTTGATAACCACAAGGTCATGTATAACATCACAAGTGATGCGAAACTCGTGAGTGACCAGATCGTGCCCTATAGGGCACGCTGGATTTACCTCTGTGTGATCTGTGCAGGCCTAGGGCCTTTGTGCCGGGATCACCACTCGCAATGCTACGAGTGGAGCACCTAGGTGCGGGACTTGATAATCGCTGGATTCCGGAGACCAATGGTCAAAGACGACCACCACGCTCACGCGAGTAACCTAGGCTCGAGGGGCTCACCTCAGGTTGAGAGACAAGCATGACCACATCTGGTGAGGACTGAGGCAAAGGGGCACGTGATGAAGTGTGAGGAGATGTTGGTGAAAATGACAGGAGACAGAGGGTTGGGTGTCGCAGCAGGAGAAAATGCAAGATCACACACACAGAGACAGGATCACTGGTAGACATAGGTACAGAATCATGGGTGCCTGTGGGTTGCAAGGGAATAAGGGTAGAGAGAGTCTGGGCTGGAGAGGTCTCTCGGCCGATAGCTATGATCATTAGGTCATCAAGAGCCGGAGACCATGAAGTGGAGGGGGCTCAAACGGACACATCTCTCGGACAAGAGGTGTTTGACAGACATTGACATGATAGATGTCAGGTGACGGTATGTGAGATACTCAAAGGAGAGCGAGTCACCGGACTCAACGATGCGACAACGGATGGGGTCCCAAAAACGCCCAGCCTTCGACCGCGAGGAGATATCCATGAAGTTACAAAAGCAACCCCGCGGGGAGACCTTGGACCCTTGCTGGTCCTCAGTACACCACACAGAAGCGACGGATCCCCAGACACAAGCGAGACGCAGATTGGCACGGTGGCCAAACCTGAGCTCGTACGGTGTAACGTGTTCCGAAAGGAGACCGTGCGGGAGGCGGTTCCAGACCCACGTCAAGTAGGGGAATCCTTTAAATGCGAAGGATTCTAGGAGACCACACTCAGACCGCATCGCATGAACTGCATCCTCCATGGTGCGGTTCCAGTGCTCAGAGGCACCGTTGTGCTGAGAAATAGCAAGAGTAGAGACCTGGTGAAAAACCCCGTGCTCGGCAAAGAAACTACCATCTTGCCAGAAAACTCACTGCCGTGATCCAAGCGAAATGCATGCAGTCTATGGCGGGACCGACGGTCAGCCATCACTAGCCAGAGGCGAACTGCGAGAGCGGCGTCGCTCTTCTGGCGTAGCATGTACACCCACCGCAACTGGGTGAAGTCATCAATCATGGTCAGAATGTATCGGCCTCGATCGGACAAACACTCGACAGGGAGAGGACCAAGAAGGTCCGAATGGACCAACTCGAGAGGGCGAAGAACTCGAGAACGGGACTCAGATAGGCGGAACGATGCATCTTACCCTGGGCGCAGAACAAAAAATCGCTCTTGGGTGGCTTCTCGAAAGAGGCCATGTCAAGACCGAATGCGAGCTATGTCTGAATGAGCTTCAACATAGTGTTGGAGCCCACATAAAGTAGGCAACGATGGAGTAGTTGCTGGTGCTCAGTATAGAGAACACCAGTGACAATCACGCGAGCGGGAGGAGAAGGGGAGCAAGGAGAAGAAGAAATCAGACGGACATGATACATATCATCCACAACAGAGGTACAAAGAACAATGGTACGAGTATCAATAGCGGTCACAGCTGCGAAGTCTACAGTGTGCTCCACAGAGAGTCCCATCAATGTGCAGGCACACACAGAAAGCAAGCTGAACTCAAATTCAGGCACAAAAAGCACCTCAGAAAGATATAGGGGGCCATACGGATCATCGAATCACACAACCCAAACACCCTAGATTGGCAATGACTGACCAGAGCCTATGCAAACGGAACGAACAGATGCAATAGGACCAAGGAGAACAAAGTCACTACGACGACAGGTCATGTGGTGAGTGGCACCAGAATCGATGATCCAGGTACCACTAGGATCATGACCAAAGGACGTCATAGTGCAACGGGCAATGGAACACTCGGCCTCAGACGAGCGCTCAGCAATAGGTGAGGAGGAATGATGAAGGGCACAAAGGTAAGACTCATGAATCCAATCGGTACTGTCAGGCCCATCATCATCACATACCAGCTGTATGCCCCCACACGAGTCATCACGGGTTACAAGAACAGACATACAAACAGTCTATGAACCACCCGGCTGTGACAACACACTCGCACCTCCATTAAAATGGAGCGCCAGAAGTGCTTGGCGATGGTCCTGTCATGTGAGTCCGGGTTACCACTGCTTGCCGGTGGGGAAGCGGGAACTGCGACGGTTGTGGTCGCCGCGTGACCAGAGGCTGTGCTACTTGACGCAGACCACAGTGTGTGTGCAGCGTGAAGACCGCAAGTGATCCACGCCTAGTTGAGTGGCTACTAGCACTCGGTGTAGCGATGAGTTCCTCCATAGTTGTAGCATTGAACAGTACGTCCACTGTTACCGTCCAGTGATTTCTGTTGTTGTGACTGCTGCTTGCCGGAACCGCGCCTCTTTTTCCCCTTCTTTCCCTGTGTTACTACTCCCGTACCCTACATCTAAGTCGGGGTAATCGGGGTGGAAGGGGAAGTGGAGGATGTGCTAGAGGATGGAGGAGGAGACTGCAAGAAGGGTGTCGGTGGCGACGTGATGACCGCTACATCAAGGGGACTCTCTTCATGGGCCACGGCTGCTACACGGGTGGAAGTCACTTAGAGGGAAAGGTGATGCGCACAAGGAAGAAGCTAAAGGAAGGTGGAGAAGGGCTCGAGCAGGGCGTTGTTGTACCCCGAGAAGATAGTGTGCTCACGACAAACTCCAAGCATAAGCGTGCGGAGTGCCTATTGTTGAGTACCTCCTGAGGTCCCAAGGCGCTTGTAGATGCGCATGGCTCGTTGCCAGTAGTCGGTTGCGGGCTCGGCAAGTCCCTGACAAAGGGAGTGAAAGGCGTGAATGTGAGCCGTGCGGGTGGCGTGCGTCTTTGCAGCAAGCAGGGAAAATGCTAAGTCCCAGCCCCGACGTGGATCAGCACCCGCACCTATGCCAGTATCTCCAAGGAATGGGAGAATGTCCAAGACGATCTTGCGTGTTATGGCATAAAGGAGTCCGCGCATCGCCCTGGCCGCTGTCAACACCTGAGCGCGATCCGTAACCTTGTACGAACTATGCTTGTACCTCCCATGACATGGCCAAGACTAGGAAAAGAATCTCCAGCAGTCAAAGTCGTCCTCGCTGACATATCGTGAAGGCGATGTCTCGAAGTCCTTGGGTTGCCGCTCCGGAGGGAGAGCAACCAGAGGTTGAGAAGGAAAAGGGATGGGGAAGACACCGGAACGAGGAAAGTCGCTGGGGTAGGGATCGAGCGAGGATCGGATCTCCGGGAAAAGGGAGCCAGATATGGGTGGGGGCCGAGAACTTGTCTGAATTTGGTGAAGACGCTCCTAAAGCACGTGAATCTCGGACTCGTGAGTGCCATCCTCCATACTTGGCATGTCAGGGTCCTCATCCCAAGGATGAAGAGGTGGCGGGTCGCGTCCTGATCCTGTCATCGGTGCAGATGTTGAATGCTATGCAGAGGGTATGACACCGCAGACTCCCCTGGAGGCCTGCCGTGAAGTTGTGAACTGACCACGAAGAAGCTCAGTGAGCCTACGGATGGCGACAGTCTACTGTTGCTGTAGAGGGCGCATCTCTTCCTGTTAGCTCCGCAGGTCCTCAGTAGCCTGCGAGCATGGGCTCATGACCCTTGAGGAGGAGGAAGATGGATCTAGTGGTCGTTTGCCCTTGTCACCAGCCGGAGCCATGTCAGCACTCGGTATAGGCCGGGATGTTAAACCTCTTGGATTGCAAAAACGTTAGCGTTTCTCCAGGATTTGAAATGCTGGCAATTTTTGAATTTCTAACCCAAAACATTTGACCAAGGCAAGTACTGACATCAGCAAGGGTTTGTTGATGTCAACACGGACCTGATGACGTCAGCAATGAAAAGGTTGACGTCGGCACGGTTTTTTTTTACAACCCTCGCGGCTGTTGCCTCGCTATGTAGGGGGCGGCTACTCCGCGGAAGCTTTGCGGATGCTTAGCGAGAGCTTCCACTCTCTTGCTGTTGCTGCTGCGTCGGCGCCTGCATGAGTAGCGACGCAACTACATGCGCAGCTGTGGCAGTAGCTACGCGCTACTACTATGTTGCAGCGCTGTTGCGTGCTGCTACTGTTGCATGTTGCTGCTGTTGTGCGCTGCTGCTACGCTGCTGCTCGGTTGCACTATTACTGCTGCTGCTGGTGCTTGCTACTACTACTACTGCTCAATGCTGCTGTTGCTTCGCGCTGTTGCTTGTTGTTGCTATTGCTGTTGGCTGCTCGCTGCTCATAGCTTGCTACTTGCCGCTCACTGCTCGCTGCTCGCTACTCCTATTGCTGTCCATTACCGCCTGCTACAGCTGTCGCCTGCTACTGCTAGCACCGATGCCAGTAGCTTCTCGCGGCTACCGCATGCTATAGTTGCCGCCTGCTGCTGCTGTTGCTGCTAGCAGCTGTTGCTGCTGCACTTTCACGTGTTGAAGACGGGTGATGTCAGCGGTAGTCGGGTGACATCGACAGGTCCCACTGAATTGGTTGCAACGGTGACGCTCACTGCTGCTGCTTTGCTACGTCTGTATTGCACAACTCCGTGAGAAGTGTCTCGCTACTGTTAAAGCAAGAGAAGATATGTGGAAGCTTCCTAGCAACACAATCGCTCACTAGGCGTCAGTGCCTGGTCAGACAATGACGACAGTCACAGGTCGTACACACAATGGCAAGAGTCTGGCTAGGAGACACAAGTCAAAGTGTCAAAATGCCTCAATAGTATTTGTAGAGAGAGATGACAAATGACAAGTCCATGGCATAAAAACGTGTCGTGGCGCACGGTGGGTGTCGCACGCGGCAGAGCAAGGTCTGTCCTAAAACCGGCCCAAAACCACTGTTTTGGTCGTAACTCAACGTAGACAAGTCGGAACGCTATGCCGTCTAAACCTAAGCGTATAAAATCTCAAGCCGGACGCTAAGCTCATTGCTTAGTCTGAACTAACCGGGGATTATTTTTCAGACTAAGCTCATTGCTTAGTCTGCTTGAGATTTTATACACTTAGGTTCAGACGGCTTAGTGAGATGTAGCAGCCATTTATCCCGTGTGCTTGTCAATTGCCATCTCTGTGCACATTGAAGCTATGAAAGCTTAGAAGACTATGCGAGTCGCCCCTGGCCTAACCCTGGCTACTCTTGCATGCTTTGTATGCTAGTGTGTCAGCTGACTCGAGTGCATTGCCACGTTAGAGATAGTAGAGCTAGGAAGCTTCCACGCGTCTTCCAATCTCTTGTCCTACCTGTTGAATTCATGTCATTATGACACGGTGACCTCTGGCCTCGTTGCACACTCACATCACTGGTGCAGGTGACTGACCAGTGAGAGATGACTTCGCCGATTGACACGTCGTGACCAGATGCTGAGAAGACAAGCCATGGAGAGGCTCAATCAGAGCTTGCCAGCCTTATTTGCATTTCTCACATGCATTGGTGCACAATTGGTCATGAGCATAACCGGGTTTATCCTCTAGACAGATTGTTGCTTGGACGGTGACCTAGTTCCTGCTAGGAAATTGTTCGGTGGGCAGGTGGGGTCAAATCCACCAGTTTCGAGCTCGCTGCTCTCTTGCTCGCTTGCTCGCTTGCTGCTCNNNGTCGTGACCAGATGCTGAGAAGACAAGCCATGGAGAGGCTCAATCAGAGCTTGCCAGCCTTATTTGCATTTCTCACATGCATTGGTGCACAATTGGTCATGAGCATAACCGGGTTTATCCTCTAGACAGATTGTTGCTTGGACGGTGACCTAGTTCCTGCTAGGAAATTGTTCGGTGGGCAGGTGGGGTCAAATCCACCAGTTTCGAGCTCGCTGCTCTCTTGCTCGCTTGCTCGCTTGCTGCTCGCTCCCTCGCTCGCTCCCTCATGCCCGTAACACCCTTGTGGCTCGTTACTTACCTAACTTTTTCACTTCAACTTTCACGTATGTCTTCGCCACGGCTGATGTAGACCTCGTGCATGGTTGCTTCCTTGCACAAGTCAAGCTGTCACTTGCTGGTCTAGCACAGTAACTACAAGTATCAAAGCAGCCTACGTGGAAGACGGGCGGCGGATCGACCTACCGCCCACGTATTCTGGACCAAACCTGCGACTGTCACTCTTGGTGTCGCATGTCCAACCCGCCGTCACGAACTACCAGCACAGCAGTAGCTAATTGCTATAGCATCAGCAGCAGCGGGTGACGGCAATCTGCCGTCAGGGCTCTTCGGTCTTCCCCTCCCCCTGCAAGTTGGGCTCTCCTCTATTCCTGGGTGGGGTGGGGTTGGAACAGGTACCTACAGGTGTTCCCACGGCCTTCCCATATTTCCCACGCCCACTTGGGCGGGGGAAACGCTGCCAAAAATGCTTCGGCAGCGTGGGGGGTCCGTCGCCGTCTCCTAGTAGCATTTGCAACAGTTGCAACGTGAACAACGGCTCAGCTTCCACAGCTGAGCAGCAGCAGCCCCGGAGCATCTGAGCAGCAGAGGCTCTAGCTCAGTAGCTCCGCAGCAAGAGGCCAGCAGCAGCTCAGTAGCAGCAACTCAGCAGTAGCTCAGCAGCATCTTAGCAACAGCACAGCATCTGCTCAGCAGTAGCTCAACAGCAGCTCTAGCACAACCGCTCACTGGCAGCAGCTCAACAGCAGCAGCTCAGTAGCAGCAGCTCAGCAGTAGCTCAACAACAGCTCAGAGAATAGCTCAGCAGGAGCTCAGCAGCAGCTCAGCAAACAGCTCAGCAGCAGTTCAACGGAAGCAGCAGTAGCAGCAGCAACAGCACGGTAGCAGCAATAGCAACAGCAGCTGCAGCAGTAGTAGCAGTAGCAGTAGCAGCAACACTGCACCAGCAGCACGGCAGCAGCAGTAGCAGTAGCAACAGCACTGTAGCAGCAGCACGGCAACAGCAGCAGTAGCCATAGCAGCAACAGCAGTAGCAGCACTACAGCAGCGGCACCTGTTCCACAGCAGCCGCACAAGCAGTGTGACGGCAGCAGCAAGCATCGTGACGTGCAGGTGCGCTCCTAGCCTCTCTTGGCGCACGACCAGCAGCCTTGTAGCAGTCTCCGCACCACCGTCTGGTGGTGGCCACCGTCACGCTGGCGCACTGGGAGGATCTCGGTGGCGACTCAGGGGAGAGCTCAGCACGGCAACGCCAAATCCACCATGACGCCGCCTCCGTCAAGGCAACCTTACCATCACAGCCAATGTGGCCCTCCATACAGGTAAGCTCACCTCTTTCCCGTTCTCTTGGGGGGGTCGAGCATCCGCACATTAGTGCTGGGGTGGACGCCGCAGCTGCTCGCGTGTCCTCTGTCATAGGTCACGATGTTGTTGCCGTGGCCACCAGGATTACGCGCACGGCATTCGCGGTAGTCGACGCTGCAGCAGCAACCGCCGCCACACTTGCTACCACTGCCCGAGCTTCTCGCGCCTCCGCCTTAGCCTCGGCAGGACGCGCTCCTGACTCATACACCGAAGCTGCCGTTGTAGCCGGTCCGGTGGCTACCGCAGCTGCAAATATCTTTACTCAGGTTGCTGCAGCCACCTCTGCTGTTGCTTCCGCGACTGCCTCGGCTACGTCTGCCGTGTATGCGGCTGCTTCCTCCATTCGTACCTCCACCTCCAGTGCTATTGTTGCCGCCTCATCTGCTCCTTTGACCGTCACTAGCGTCATCACAGCGGCCATCTCCATCGTTGCAGCCTTCACCACTCTTGGAGCCGTCCTCATCACCAGAGCGCTTGCTTTGGTGATCCCCTTTACATCCACTGTCTCCGTTGTCTCAGCTGCAACCGCTGCTGCTGTTCCACCGCTCCTTGCCTTGTTGCGTGCGCCTCCACCTCCTTCTACTTCTGCTTTGTGAGGGTCCTCATCTGCTGCTCTGTCTCCTTGCCTCCTTTCCTCTCTTGCGGGATCTTCTTGCTTGTCTGATTGGGGTCGGGCTGTCCTGCAGCACACATCCCTCGGGCCTTGGGCACGTCCAATTTTCCCACGCCCACTGGGGCAGGTGAAGCTCTGCCGAAATCTGTCCGGCAGGACCTCGTCGTCGTCACCATGCCGAGTGACGACGAATCAGTCATAGCTGACCTGCAGCGTGAGCTACGCCTCGCTCTCGAGGCGCAGCGCGAGGCTGAGGACCGCCTCAAGCTCGCCGATGATGATCACGCAACCTTTGCTGATGAGGTTGCAGCTATTGTGCTTAAGCGCCTCCCTCCTGCTTCCGTCCCCACCGCTGCTGCCAGCGCTAGCACCACTGTGGCTGCTTCCTCCACACCCGCTGCTTCTAGCACCGCTGCCGGAAACACTACTGTCACGCCTTCCGCTACCAATCCCACTCCTGTCACGCGCCAGCATGATTTTTTTCTCGATGCCGCCTGTCCTGTCCGCCGGACTCGTCTTCTCCTCCAGGGAAACCCGCTTCAGCGCCTGGGCCGAGGGGGAGCGTCTGTGGGAATACTATTTCCCAGCTATCGCACCTTTTACGCCTGTCGCTTCTAAGTCTGCCCGCGCTGTCCGTGCCCTCATTGCTGCTGCGCCAGAGACGCTTATCGACGAGGTCGGTACCTACAATGCTGATCCCGCCGTGCAGCGTGTAGCTGATCGTGTTGGTGCCTACACCATGCTTCGCCGTCGCACCACAATCACTGGTCAGGCAGCCCAGAGTGCCCTCATTGTGCAGTTCAACACGCTCATAATGCGTGTTGACGAGTCGGCTGACGCCTACTGGGCACGCGGGCTCAAGCTCCTTTGTGAGCTCGACAAAGCCGCGCCAGGCCAGCTAGCTGCTGTCCACACCATGGTCAACGGGTTGATTCCCGAGCAATCGGACCTCCTCCGTGACGTCAAATCTGATGAGCTGCTGCGTCTCGCTTCTCCTGATTCCCCACCGGGCATTGGCGCTCTCTGGGACTTCGTTGCTGATCGGCTCGCTGCTTGGTGGACCAGCCTTCAAAACAAATGCCTGCACCGCGCTGCAGTCTTCGGCGTTACTGCAACCACCACCACTTCCTCCTCTGCTTCTTCATCGGCTGCCGCCGCCTCCTCCACATCCTCGTCTTCCTCGGCAGCTACGGCCACCGCTCTCGCCTCCCAGGGGCGCGGGCGTGGCCGTGGTCGCGGAAAGGGCAAGGGTAAGGGCAAGGACACTGCACCATCCCGTGTCCCTGGTGAGGTTGTGTGCTGGAACTGTGGTTCCTCTGCGCATTCTGCTCGTGCGTGCCCTGCGCCTCCTGACGATCTGCGCCTGGCCCGCTCTATGCGTGCGCACTGGGCTCGCACCGGCGGCTCTCCGTCTTCTTCCGCCACCAACTCCAGCTCCACCTCCGTCTCTCGACCTGTCAGCTCCACCTCGGCAGAGATCTACTCCACCGCTGGCGTTTCCACAGCTCCACCCCCCATCCCATACCCGTGGGGTTGGCCGTCGCCCTACGGAGCATTCGTGTACGTCGGGCCCCCTTCTTCAGCGTACATCCCACCTCCGAGGTTCGCACCTCCCTCGGGTTTGTCTCCTCCCTCTTCCGCAGCATCCGTCGATGGCAAGCGCCAGCTAGAGCAGTCTCTTCTCCAACGTCTTCACCTCCGTGATCAGGGAGGTGAGAGTGTGTCTTTGTTGGCCAGAGGTCTCCCTTGTCACACTGACACTGTCCTTCATGGGGACCCCCCCGGTCATGTTCTTGGGCTCCCATCCGCATCTGTTGCGTGGGTTGAGCACTGGCAGTCTGTCATTCTTCCTCGTTGCCTGTCTGTCTGTGACTCTGCTCCACCCTCTGTTGGCACTGTTGCCACCTGTGGCGTCCTTCCTGGTCTTCGTGTCTCCGGTGGCTTCTGGGTTCTTGACTCCGGGGCCACCCACCACATGACCTTTGTTCGCTCAGCGTTTGTCTTGTTGGGTCCCGCTGGTTCCGTCCGCTTTGTTCGTACTGGTTCTCGTCAGATGCTGCCTGTCGAGGGCATTGGCGTTGTCCGTTTTGTTGGTCCCGGTGGCGTGCTGTTTCTGCCGGACGTGCTGTATGTGCCTGACTCTGCTCCACCCTCTGTTGGCACTGTTGCCACCTGTGGCGTCCTTCCTGGTCTTCGTGTCTCCGGTGGCTTCTGGGTTCTTGACTCCGGGGCCACCCACCACATGACCTTTGTTCGCTCAGCGTTTGTCTTGTTGGGTCCCGCTGGTTCCGTCCGCTTTGTTCGTACTGGTTCTCGTCAGTTGCTGCCTGTCTAGGGCATTGGCGTTGTCCGTTTTGTTGGTCCCGGTGGCGTGCTGTTTCTGCCGGACGTGCTGTATGTGCCTTCTTTGGAGCTCAGCCTGTTGTCCGTGCCCTCCCTTGACAATCAGGGCATGGATTTCTCTACCAGTCGCGGTGTTGGCACTGTCTGCATTCGTTCCACTGGTCGCATCGTTTTGCAGGGGGTTAGGTGTGATGAACTCTACCGTGTGCCACTCATTGCTCCCGCTCCCCACTCTGTTGGCCCCTCTCTTGCTCACGTTGCACCATCTCTCTCACCCGCTGACATCCAACTCATGCATCGTCGTCTTGGCCATGTTCACACTGATGCCATCTCCAGCATGCTCCGTCTCCAACTTGTTGTTGGGCTGTCACCCTCCACCTTTCCTCCGCCCTGTCCCTCAGACAGTCTAGACTGCGCCCAAGGGAAAATGCATCGTTCTCCCTTTGCTTCCTCTGACCCCCGGTCCTCCCACCCCCTTGCTCTTGTTCACGCTGATGTCATGGGTCCTCTCTCCCATGACTTTCTTGGGGGTGTTGGTCGTTATGTTTTGTGCCTCACTGATGACTTCTCCCGCTATCGCTGGGTCTTTGCTCTTCGCCAGAAGATTGACGTCCTTGCTGTGATTGAGTCCTGGCTCCGCCAGGCTGAACGATCTTGTCAGCACTCCCTGCGTGTCTTCCGCAGCGACCGCGGCGGTGAGTTCCTCGCTCCCACCGCCCGGTTCCTTGAGTCTCAGGGGGTGTGTTTGGAGACCTCCGCTCCCTACACACCCCAACAAAATGGAGTCTTTGAGCGTTGGAACCAGACTCTTGCCGACGGCGTCTGTACCCTTCTGTCTGAGTCTGGTCTTCCTCCTCTGTTCGCCTTTGAGGCCATGAGTTACATGACCTGGGTTTGGAATCGCGTCCCGCACGAGCCCCTTCCCCGCTCGGTCACGCCTTTTGAGCCTTGGTACGGGACCCGTGCTGACCTGCGACTCGCTTGCGTCCGGGGTAGCATTGCGTCCGTCTGGCTCCCTCAGGACCTTTGTGACGGCAAACTCTCCCCTCGTGGGCGCCTCTGCCCTTTCTTGGGCGTGTCTGCCCAGTCCAAAGCCTGGCACTTCTGGGACCAGGAGCGCCAACGCGTCATTGAGTCCCGCGATGCCCTTTTCTTTGAGTCTGTCTTTCTCCATGACCTCAGTCATCACTCTACGGCCGCCTCCCTGCTGCCGCTCTCTCGGTTGCGGGGGGAAGTCGGGCCTGCGGCTCCCGCTGTCCCTGCAGTCCCTGCTGCTGTCCCTCCCTCGTAGCCTCCACCCTCGGAGCGGCCTTCGTTGTCTGGCACTGTGACTCCTTCCCTTTCTCCGTCCGTGTCGTCCAGCTCGCTCGGAGCTCCTACGTCTCCTATGTTGTCCTCCCCAGATCCGTCTGAGTCCATTTCTCCTGCACACTCCTCAGCGGCACCGTCTAGTCCGCTTACCCCTGCTCCGCCGTCGTCTGGTGACCCTCCTGGTCCTGCTCCCATCGAGCCCTTTGTTTGTGGCGGGCGTCTCCGCGCGCTCCCCTCTCGTTCCTCTAGTGTCGCCGCTCCATCCGTCCGTCCTGTCCAGTCCCACCCAGAGCAACCTATAAAGCTACCAATTGGCATGGACGCCTTGGGCCTGGCCACAGCAGTGGTCCATCCCAGCTCTGCCCTTGGGCGGACGCTGCTCAAGTCTGAGCACGAGCGTGCTCTCGAAGCCGTCATCCACAGCAGTGTCGCTGAGTGTCACACGACAGTTGCTGCTGCACCCTCGTCCGACCCGACTACTGTTCGTCTGGCACGCACTGCGCCCGACTCCCAGCAATGAGAGGCTGCTATGCGGGATGAGCTTCGAGCTCTTGGTGACCACGCCGTCTACGAGCTGGTCGATCTCCCGCCCGGTCGCAAAGCCATCGATGCACGATGGGTCTTTAGGCGCAAGTACAAGCCCAATGGGGAGCTTGAAAAGTACAAGGCACGTCTCACCGCCAACAGGTTCTCACAAGTCCATGGTGTTGACTTTGACGAGACGTTTGCCCCTGTCGGACGCTACACCACTGCTCGCGCCCTTCTGAGTCTTGTCGCCCACCATGACTGGGAGCTCGAGCAGATGGATGTCAACAACGCCTTTCTGCACGGTCAGTTGGATGAGGAGATTTACATGGTGCAACCTCCAGGGTTCTCTGACGGCACTGACAGGGTGTGGAGACTGCGCAAGGCTCTCTATGGCCTGAAGCAGTCACCACGGTGTTGGAACCAGGAGATCACCTCTACCCTGGAAAAGGGTGGATACCGTCGTAGCACAGTGGATCCTTCTCTCTTTGTCGCTCCCAACTCTGCACCGTTTGTTGCAGTCCTCGTCTATGTGGACGACCTNGCCCTTCTGAGTCTTGTCGCCCACCATGACTGGGAGCTCGAGCAGATGGATGTCAACAACGCATTTCTGCACGGTCAGTTGGATGAGGAGATTTACATGGTGCAACCTCCAGGGTTCTCTGACGGCACTGACAGGGTGTGGAGATTGCGCAAGGCTCTCTATGGCCTGAAGCGATCACCACGGTGTTGGAACCAGGAGATCACCTCTACCCTGGAAAAGGGTGGATACCGTCGTAGCACAGTGGATCCTTCTCTCTTTGTCGCTCCCAACTCTGCACTGTTTGTTGCAGTCCTCGTCTATGTGGACGATCTCCTCATTGCATCACCAAGTCGGGAGGCAGTGTCGACTGTGAAGTCCTTGTTGCAGTCCACGTACAAGATGAAAGACTTGGGCCCAGCTCGAGTGTTTCTCGGCATGGAGCTTGAGCGTGATGGTACCCACCGTGTTCTTCATGTCCACCAGGCTGCATATGTCAGAAGCCTGGGGGAGCGCTTTGCCTCGCTCCTTGAGTATGTGCCCGCAGCATCCACGCCGATGACGCCTGCTGGGCAAAGGTTGTTGAAAACACTGGATGTGTGTAGGCTAGGGGAGCCAGTGGATGTGACCGACTACCTGTGCGTCATAGGGTCCTTAATGTACCTGGCCACTACCACACGAGCAGACGTCGCTTTCGCTGACCAGTGAGAGATGACTTCGCCAATTGACACGTCGTGATCAGAAGCTGAGAAGACGAGCCATGGCGAGGCTCTATCAGAGCTTGCCAGCCTTATTTGCATTTCTCACATGCATTGGTGCACAATTGGTCATGAGCATAACCAGGTTTATCCACTAGACAGATTGTTGCTTGGACGGTGACCTAGTTTCTGCTAGGAAATTATTCTGTGGACAGGTGGGGTCGAATCCACCAGTTTCGAGCTCGCTGCTCGCTTGCTTGCTCGCTCGCTCCCTCCTGCCCGTAACACCCCTGTGGCTCATTACTCACATAACTTCATCACTTCAACTTTCACGTATGTCTTCGCTATGGCTGATGCCGACTGCTGTGCTTTGTGCAGTTCCTGTACAGTTTACTATGACCACTCGGCCGTGTCCATACTCGTGCAGATCCCTGAGACAGGCGGCCCTGGTGACACCGGCGCGACGACAGGCGGCGGACTACCCGCTTGGAGCTGACCGACCACTGTTCCAGAGCCCCAGATGCCACCGGGACTCATTGTTGTGTCTTCTACGTCTTCCAGGCGTCTTTCGGCGGACTGGCCATGAGGCCTATTTGCATGATTTTTGCATTGTATGCTCACTGTCAGTTGATGGATGCATGCATGTGACTAGTCGTAGCGTCCGTCTTTTGATTCTGCACGTCTAGGTTCATACGGCGTAGCATTCTGACATGTGTGCGCAGAGTTACAGCCAAAACAGTGGTTTTGGGCCGGCTTTAGGACAGCTCTTGGACTGTCGCATGCGACACCCGCGGTGCGCCGCAGCAGGTATTTATGCCTTGGACCTGTCATTTGTCATTTCTCTCTGCATATGCTATATTGAAGCATTCTGACACTGTGCCTTGTGTATCCTAGCCAAACCCTTGCCGTTGTGTGTAAGACCTGTGAATGTCGTCACCGTCTGATCAGGCACGAACGCCCGGTCAGCGGCTACGTTGCTAGGAAGCTTCTACGCACTTTCTTATGGTATCAGATCAGTGAGACAGTTCTCACTGAGCTGCGCAGCAGTAACGCAGCAGAGCAGCAGCAGTGAGAGTCACAGCTGCAGCAAAGTTCCTGGGATTTTTTGGAGACGGCCGGTCGCCGTCAACGCACTCCACCCACCACGTGAGATCGCAGCTGCAAAGGCAGCAGCAGCGGCGTGTACCACCACGCAGAGGTGCGTGGCGGCTGCAGTGCGTGCAGCCGCCCTCCCACAGCCACAGCAGTAGAGCAGCAGCAGCAGAGGCGGCGGCAGCAGCAGCGCAGCAGCAGCGGCCGCAACAGCAGCGTGGCAGTAGTGGCGGCAGCAGCAGCGCAACAGCGGCAGCGACGGCAGCTGCACAGCAGCAGCAGCGGCAGTCACGGCAGCCACAGCAGAGCAGCAGCGGCAGTAGCAGCAGCAGCAGCGCAGTAGTGGCAGCAGCAGCAGCGCGCGGTGGCGGAAGCCAGCAGCAGCTGCAGCGCGCAACAGCAGCTGCAGCGCGCAACAGCTGCTGCAGCGCGCAGCAGCAGCAGTAGCAGCGCAGCCGCTACTACCACCGCTGCACACGCAGCTATGCAGCTGCTGCTGCAGCTGACAGCACAGCTGCAGCAGCAGCTAGGCGGAAGCTGTTGCGCAGCTTCCACGTAGCTGCCGCGCGCCACCGCGAAGCGGCTCCACACGCGCGCAGAACCGTGACAAGAAAAAAAAAAGAAAGAAAAAAAAGGGGGGGGAGGGGACGAGCTGACGTCGACATTATTGATTGCTGACGTCATCAGGTCGTGCTGACGTCAGCAACCACTTGCTGACGTCAGCATTACACTTAGCCAAACTTTCACCTGGAAAGTCAATAGTTGCCAGTATTCCCACTCCTCGAGAAACGCAGACGGTTTTGAAATCCGACAAACTTGACCTGTCGTTCCATAGTGAACGGCGACATGAGTTCGCCCGACGACAAGGACAAGGGACCAGGTGATCCCTCCTCCTCTTCTTCAGGGGTATTGAGCCCTCGCTCGCAGGCCATTGCTGACCTGCGTAGCCAGCAAGAGGAGATGCGTTGTCTGCAGCGAGAGCACACTGACGTGATCCGCACGCTGTCTGAGCTTCTGCGTGCTCAGTCCATGGCTCCTTCGCGGATTTCTGAGGGAGCTGCCGGCGTTGCGGCCTACACCCAGCACTCGGCCAAGGTGCCCGTGACAGGTGCTCCGCCTGCTTCACCTCCTGGTGTGGTTTCTCCACCACCTGCGGACCTCCTTCATGACGAGCCATTCATGCCAGGCTTCGAGGATGACTCCCAGGAGCGGGAGATTCGTCTTCTACAGGAGCGCCTCCGTCAGCTGCAGACGGGTACCCAAACTCCACCCGTGTCCCCGATACGATCGTCACCCAACTTCCCCGGTGATCACCCCCTTCCAGGAGTTTTCCCCGTCTCTCGCCCTCCTCAGCCTGCGGTTGCTCTCCCCACGGAGCGGCAGCCAAAGGACTTTGAGGCACCACCTCCACGGTACATCAGCGAGGATGGATTTGACTGCTGGGAGATCCTGTTTCAGGTGTGGGCCACTTCCAAGGGAGTGTGACCTTACTACCATAGCCCATACCAGTCTACAGATCCAGCACAGGTGCTGACAGCAGCCCGGGCCATGCGAGGACTTCTCTANCGTCACCTGACTTCCCCGGTGATCACCCCCTTCCAGGAGTTTTCCCCGTCTCTCGCCCTCCTCAGCCTGCGGTTGCTCTCCCCACGGAGCGGCAGCCAAAGGACTTTGAGGCACCACCTCCACGGTACATCAGCGAGGATGGATTTGACTGCTGGGAGATCCTGTTTCAGGTGTGGGCCACTTCCAAGGGAGTGTGACCTTACTACCATAGCCCATACCAGTCTACAGATCCAGCACAGGTGCTGACAGCAGCCCGGGCCATGCGAGGACTTCTCTATGCAATGGCAAGCGAGACTGTCGTCGACTTCCGCCCCTTCCTTGGCGAGGCTGGCACAGGCACCGGAGCTGAACCTCGTGGAGGCTGGGATCTGGCGTTGTCCCTACTGGCCGCAGAGACGCACGCCATGCGTGCGTCACACATTCGTGCTTTCCACTCGCTCCGTGAGGGACCAGTAGAGCCTGCGGCGGATTACAAGCAACGCGCCATGCGTATTTACACGCGTCTGGGGACCTCAGGGGGCACACAACTGTGGGCACTTCGGACGATGATGCTCGGAGTTCCCCTGGAGTACACCGACATCTTCACACGGTACAACGACGCTGCTCTCGAGCCTTTCTTGGCCACTCTGCAGCTGCTCCCTTGGGCGCATCAGCTTTTCCTCCAGGTGACATCGGCCCGCGAGGCAGCATTAGCGCATCAGGAGACTTCCCTCGCCGCAGCAATCCTCGCATCACCACCATCTTCCCTCCTGTAGTCACCCTCATCCACCTCCATCATGACCTCATCTTCCTCCTCCTCTTCGATCCCGTCTACACCCACGCAGACGCAGGGCGTTGCAGCAGCTGCCCAGGGGAAGAAGAAGAATAGGAAGCGCGGATCAGGTCAGCAGCAGCCGTCATCCAGTGGTAGCAGTGGCCGTTCCGTGCACTACTACAACTGTGGAGGTGCCCATCGCTACACCAAGTGCCAGCAGCCGCTTGACTGGGAGCGCATCACTCGTGGACTTCAGGCTGCCCATGCTGCTCGCACCGCGTCCGGCACGTCACCCGCACACTCCTCTGGACGCGCAGCGACCACGACTGCAGCTGTTCCTGCCTCCTCACCAGCGAGTAGCAGTGATCCAGACCCACGTGACCTCACCATCGCCGAGCTTTGTCATCTTCTGGCGCTTCGCTTTCAGGGAGGTACGAGTGTGTTGTCATCGTCGAGTGGGTCACAGACTGCTTGTTTGTCCATCCTTGTGACTCGTGATGACACGTGTGGGGGAGCACAGTCCGCATGTGATGATGTTGGGCCTGATTGCACTGACTGGATTCATGAGTCTCACCTTCGTGATGTACGTCATTCCTTCCCACTAATGGCTCAGCGTCCCTCTGATGCCGAGTGTTCCATTGCTCGTTGTACAGTGACGTCCACCAGTCGTGACTCCGGTGGCACTTGGATCATCGATTCCGGTGCCACCCACCACATGACGTGTCGTTGTAGTGACTTTGTGGTACTTGGTCCTGTCACGACTGTCCGTTCTGTTCGTACAGGCTCTGGTCAGTCCTTACCGGTCCACGGTGTTGGTGTTGTATGCTTTGATGGTCCGTCTGGCCCCCTGTATCTCTCTGACGTGTTGTTTGTGCCTGATCTTGAGCTCATTCTGCTGTCTGTACATGCCTGCACTCTGATGGGTCTCTCCGTTGAGCATACCGCTGATTCAGCGACTGTGACTGCTCTTGACACCCGTAGCATTGTCCTACGTACTTCAGTCGTAGATGATTTGTACCGCATTGCTCAGTCTTCCTGCCCTTGCTCTCCCTCCTCCTCTGGTCGCGTTTTTGTCACTGGTGTTCTATCCCCGGAACACCAACGGTTGCTTCACCGACATCTGTGTCACGTGGACTCCGACACTGTGTCGAAGCTCATTCGGACACAGCCCGAACTTGGCCTTGACGCGGCTTCTTTCGAGAAGCCACCCAAGTCCGACTGTCTTTTCTGCGCTCAAGGAAAGATGCACCGGTGCACTTATCCTGATTCGCGTTCCCGAGCGCTGAGGCCTCTCGAGTTGGCCCACTCGGACCTGCTCGGTCCCCTCCCAGTCGAGTCCCTGTCCGAGAGAGGCCGGTATGTTCTGACGCTGACTGATGACTTCACCCGGATGCGGTGGGTCTACAGTGTGCGTCAGAAGAGGGACGCCCCCCTTGCGGTTCGGCTCTGGCTCGTGATGGCTGAGCGTCAGTCTCGCCACACGCTACATACCTTTCACTCGGATCGTGGCGGCGAGTTCCTCGGTGAGATGGACTCCTTCTTTGCTGAGCACGGCATTTTTCACCAGGTCTCCGCTCCTGCTACCCCACAGCAGAACGGTGTATCTGAGCGCTGGGACCGCACCATGGAGGATGCGGTCCGCGCCATGCGATCTGAGTGCGGTCTCCAGAAGTCCTTCGCCTTCGAGGGCTTCGCCTACATGACTTGGGTCTGGAACCGCCTCCCGCATGGTCCGCTTCCGGATCATGTTACACCGTACGAGCTCTGGTTTGGCCATCATGCTGATCTCCGTCTCACTCGCGTCTGGGGTTCCCTGGCCTCCGTGTGGTACACCGAGGACCAGCAGGGGTCCAAGGTCTCCCCTCGGGGTCGCTTGTGTGCCTTCATCGGCATCTCCTCGCGGTCAAAGGCCTGGCGCTTTTGGGACCCCACTCGCCGTCGTGTCATTGAGTCCCATGACGCGCTGTTTTTTGAGTCACTCACATACCGTGATCTGAATTCGATCATAGCCCTCTCTGCAGCTCATGTCCCTTCCTGTGAGGGTCCTCGGCGGATGGGGGAGACTTCTCCGCCAGCGACCATTCCTCGTCAGGCTGATGTGTCCGCTCGAGTCCCCTCTCGGTCTCCAGCACTTGATGATCCGGCTATCATTGTTGTTGGTCCAGAGATCCCGCCTGTTCAGCCTGTTGCACACCCCACAAGTACCGCTGCTCTCACGCCTCCTCTTACATCACCACCTGTGTCTACTGGCACCCCTACTCCGGCGTCTGACCCAGTCCAGCCCACTCCTGTCCCTACGTCGGCTGACACTCCCGTCTCAGTGTCCGGGCCAGCCTTGCCCGCTGTCACCCCCAGCTCTGTGTCCCCCACACACGCATCTCCTCGCACGGCATCTCCGGCTGCCTCGTCTCAGCCCTCACCAGCTGTGGTCGTACCTTTCCCTATGGTCGTACCTGTTCGTGAGCCTGAGGTGCGCCCCTCGACCTTCGGTTACTCCCGTGAGCCCAGTGGTCGCCTTCGACCACTGGATTCCGGAGCTCAGCGAGCGTCGGGTCCCGGACCTAGGCGTTCCACTCGCAGCATCGCGAGCGGTGATCCAGGCACAAAGGCCTTAGGCCTGAGTGTCCGCACTGAGGTTTCAGAGGTACACCCAGCGTGCCCCATAGGGCACGACCTGGTCACTCGCGAGTTCCATATCGCCTGTGACGCAGCAGCTGATCTAGTGGCCATCAGGTCTGACACTGAGGCGTGTGCACTTGCCACGCAGAGTTCCCCCTCTATGGTGCCTGACCAGGGCACATTGAAGGAGGCTTTCTCATCGCAGGTAGCTGATGCCTGGCAAGCTGCTTCCGAGGATGAGCTTCGCGCTATCCGAGAGCACAGATTCTATGAGCTGGTCGACCTTCCCCCTGGGAGGAAGGCGATCCAGGTCAAGTGGGTCTTTCGCAAGAAAGTGAAGCCGGATGGCTCACTGGAACGATACAAGGCCCACTTGGTCGTCAAGGGGTTCTCTGAGATTGAGGGAGATGATTACACTGACACCTTTGCCCCTGTCGGCCGCATGACCTCAGCTCGAGCTCTGTTCGGTGTAGTGGCTCAGCATGACTGGGAACTACACTAGATGGATGTGAACAACGCGTTCCTCCATGGCTCTTTGGATGAGGAGATCTACGTGACTCAGCCACCAGGCTTTGAGGACGGTGACAAGGTCTGGCGCATGCGCAAGTCCTTGTACGGCCTCAAGCAGTCTCCACGGTGTTGGAACCGGGAGATCACTGGCACCTTGACTCGCGTAGGATACGTACAGAGTGAGGCAGACCCCTCGCTCTTCATCCTACCGATACCCGAGTGATTCACCGCCATCCTGGTCTATGTTGATGACCTTCTGATTGCGTCTCCGTCCCTGGAGGCCGTGAAGGAGGCCAAGGCAGTCCTGTAGACTGCCTACAGGATGAAGGACCTCGGTCTTGCATCGGTGTTTCTTGGTATGGAGATCGTGCGAGATCGCAAACATCGGACACTGTTGCTGCATCAGGCCCGATACGCACGAGTCGTGGGGGAGTGCTTTAGCGATCTCCTTGGTGCAATGCCCACCACTTCCACACCCCTCACACCTGATGGGCAGGATGCCCTGAAGGTGGATGACCCTACACAGCTGGGGGAGACAGTGGACGTGACCTTGTACCTCCGTCTTATCGGATCTCAGATGTACCTGGCCACTACCACGTGTCCCGACATCGCGTTCGCTGTCAACCTCCTCGCTCAGTTCTCGCAGGCTCCACGTGCGAGAGCTCTTCACGCGGCTGTGCAAGTGGTATGGTACGTGGTCTCCACGCCGTATCTCGAACTCTGCTTTCGTCGGCAGTGTTTGGTGGTCCTTGACGGCTACACTGACAGCAACTGGGCTTGGAGCCCTGATGGGCGCAGTCGCACTGGCTACGTGTTTCTGCTCGGTGGTACCGCTTTGTCTTGGCGAAGCGGGAAGCAGGGCTCCATCGCACGTAGCTCGTCGGAGGCAGAGTATGTGGCTTTGGGGGCAGGAGCTGCTGAGGCCGTTTGGCTGCAGCGCTTGTTTCTTGAGCTTGGGCAGTCAGTACCCACCAGTGTGCTGCGTTGCGACAACCAAAGTGCTCTCGCCATTGCGGAGAAATCTGGTGTTTTTCATGCTCGCACAAAGCACATTGTGGTTGAGCATCACTTCGTTCGTGATCTGGTGGAGCAACGTGTGATCTCCATCATGTGGGTTGGCACTGACTTGCAGCATGCTGATTTCTTGACGAAGGCACTTGCTCGCAGAAAGTTCCTGGTGGCCATTCTTTCTGTTGGGCTTCGCCCCATGCGTGACAGTGGTTGAGTGTGGGATGTGCGTCTGAGTCTCATTTGTCTGTGTCACCCACTATGTGGTTGTACCAGTGCTGCACGCGTATGGACATGCGTACCATCGGGTCATGGGGGAGTGTTGTGCTTTGTGCAGTTCCTGTACAGTTTATTGTGACCACTCGGCCGTGTCCATACTCGTGCAGATCCCTGAGGCAGGCGGCCCTGGTCACACCGGCGCGACGACAGGCGGCGGACTACCCGCTTGGAGCTGACCGACCACTGTTCTAGAGCCCCAGATGCCACCGGGACTCTTTGCTGTGTCTTCTACGTCTTCCAGGCGTCTTTCGGCGGACTGGCCATGAGGCCTATTTGCATGTTTTTGCATTGTATGCTCACTGTCAGTCGATGGATGCATGCATGTGACCAGTGTTGGTTATTGTCACAAACACACGCAAGTGCCCTCTTGTCTTCATTCATGCACACACCTCACCACTACAGGTGATTAAACTGGATTAAGGCTCTCTGGTGCAAGAATGTTGTGCAACATGAAGTGCACAGTGGAGGTGCCTCCATCAAGCTGCCAAGTGGTGGCTACAGCGCCAGCCTTGTCACAAGCCTTGGTTTAGTAATAACCTCATGTGCCAAAACGGGGATACACTTTTAGGATTGCATGCTTGTTAGTTAATTGAATACTTGCATGTTCCTAGGGTGGTGAACTGGGTTGCTGATCCCTCGGGACCACACGTCTGGCTTGTTCCGGCGTGTGAGAAACCGCCTGAGCTCGCTCGCTCCAGGGTCAGGTTCGATCCCTGGGTGGCGGCCGGGCCCCACGACGAGTGTCTCGCGTGGGTGGCCCGGTCAACTGGCTCTCACCACCTTGCTCACTTCTCACTCTCGTTAAGCTGTGTCTTTACTGCTTCCACTTTTCTAAGTCGTGAGCGTCCTCCGATCCATGGCGTACTTCGTTGCTTGCCACTCACTTGCTTGCTAGCATAGTGTCTGTGGCTACCTACTGGTAGCAAAGCAAGAGGGTTGTCCCTCCCGCCACGACGTCCTGGGACCTCATGAGGCTCACGCGCTAAGCGATGGGTGATCCCGCACAAGCCACAGCACAAGACCGCGGCGGCCTAAGCAGCAGCAGCAACTACCATTCTGTGCAGCCGCTAGCATCACACTCGTGAACCTTAGCACGAGACCGTGGCAGCTTAGGCAGCAGCAGCAGCCGCCATTCTGTGCAGCCGCTAACATCGAGCGACGGGTGATCCAGCACAAGCCAGAGCACGAGGCCGTGGTGGCCTAAGCAGCAGTAGCAACAGCCATTCTGTTCAGCCGCTAGCATCGCACTCGTGAACCTTAGCACGAGACCGTGGCAGCTTAGGCAGCAGCAGCAGCCGCCATTCTGTGCAGCCGCTGGCATCGAGCGACGGGTGATCCCGCACAAGTCACAGCACGAGGCCGTGGCGTCCTAAGCAGCATCAGCAGTAGCCACTCTGTGCAGCCGCCAGCCTCGCACTCGTGAACTTTAGCACGAGACCGTGGCAGCTTGGGCAGCAGCAGCAGCCGCCATTCTGGGCAGCCGCTAGCATCGAGCAACGGGTAATCCCGCACACGCCACAGCACAAGGTCGTGGCAGCCTAAGCAGCAGCAGCAGCAGGAGCCATTCTGTGCAGCCGCTGGCATCGAGCGACGGGTGATCCCGCACAAGCCACAGCACGAGGCCGTGGCGTCCTAAGCAGCATCAGCAGTAGCCACTCTGTGCAGCCGCCAGCCTCGCACTCGTGAACTTTAGCACGAGACCGTGGCAGCTTGGGCAGCAGCAGCAGCCGCCATTCTGGGCAGCCGCTAGCATCGAGCAACGGGTAATCCCGCACAAGCCACAGCACAAGGTCGTGGCAGCCTAAGCAGCAGCAGCAGCAGGAGCCATTCTGTGCAGCCGCTGGCATCGCACTCGTGAACCTTAGCACGAGACCGTAGCAGCTTAGGTAGCAGCAGCAGCCGCCATTCTGTGCAGCCGCTAGCACCAACCTGTGACCTCCTTCGAGTCACAGCTAAGCCGCAGGTGATTCGTGCAAGCCACGGCATGAGACCGTGGCAGCCCAGGCAGCCGCAGCAGCCGCCGTTCTATGTAGCTGCTAGCTTCGCAGCCGTGACCTCACCTCCGTCCCTCGCAGCAACAGCTCCAACCTTGCAGCCAGGCTTGACCCCAGCACACTCTCAATTACCTCGGGCTGCCCTGAGGCAGCCCAGCATTCAAAACGCTGGCGTCTCCACCTGAGATCGAGCCCGCCCCTCCGTCATCCACGGCAGCTCGGGACCGTGCACGCACTGACGACGAGCTCGCGTACTACGAGGAGCGGGCGGAGAGAGAAGTGTGGTCGAGGGTGCGTCGTAGCAGTCCGGGGTATCACCCCGGTGAAGAGTACGATCCCGCTGATCACTACGCGTGGGCGGATGCACGGGACTACGCAACTCGTTGCCAATCGGCCGACGACAATTCTCCAACGTCGCTGAACCAGCCGGCAACAGCACCACAACGCGACCACCGACCTCTTCACTCTCTGGTAAGCCCGCACATTTCCCATAGGACGCGCCCGCAACACCGCCGTGTTGTTCCCAGTGGTGCAGCTCCACCTTCTGCAGCAGCAGCATCAGAGGCCTCCGCTCCGCATTGTGCTGCATCTCCAGTCGCAACTGCTGCAGAGCCCATCTCGTCCCTTGATGCTCTTTCAGCGCTACAGGCTACCCTTTCATCCAGCGCTGCCGTTGCCACTACCTTTGCAGCCACAGCACGCGCCGCACGTGCACCAGCCAGCACTACTGCTGGTCGAGCCATTGACACATACACTGCAGCGATTGACCAGGGACCTTTGGCGGCCTCTGCCGTCAACGTAGCCACTCAGATTGCTGTAGCAGCAAACGCAGTTGCATCCGCCGCAGCCGCAGCAGCCACAGCACTCTCCAGTACAGTTGACTCCGCCAACGCCTCCACAACACAGGCAGCCTCTCTACCCTCCTTATCACCGTCAGTCACTCGGCACATACAACTGTTGGTCTTGACCGCTACAGTCATCTCCACTCTGTCAGGTGTAGCCCTGACAGGTGTAGCCTGCTTCGTGGTCACCACATCAGCTTTTGTCGCAGTCGTCGCCTCCTCAGTTGCTGCGGCACTGCCGCCACTGTTCTCTCTGCACCGTTGTGCGTGGTGAGCTTGCCTTCTCTTGTTCTCCCGCTCTCCTTGCCTTTCCTGTATCGGTGTGTTCGTGCGTTCAGGTTGTTGCCTTGCAGCGCATTTCCAACACCGATATCTTACTTTCCCACGCCCACTGGGGCAAGGGAAACTCTGCCGAAAATTTTTCGGCAGAGTCACGTCGCTGGCACAATGCCAGTCGACGATGACCAATACGCAGCACTACAAGCTGAGCTTCAGCGTGAGCGCACTGCATTGCAGGCAGCTCTCAGTGCTCAGCGCGCTGCTGAGGAAAAGTTGCAGGCTGAGCAAGCTGACCAAGAGACATTCGATGACCACATTGCTGACTTGGTTCTGAATCGTCTGCAGCCCACACTGTGTAGCACTCAGTCCACTAGCATTGCTGCAGCGTTTTCCACTTCTCCCGCTTCCGCTTCCACTGCCGCTGGCACATCTTCCTCTGACCCACTTGCAATCGCCGCAGCTGCTGGCGCTGCTGCAGCCAAAGCACTTGCTCCATCAGTGCAACGCAACCATGACTTTGACTCCACTCCACCCCATTTCACCTCCAGTCTTACTTTCCACTCCTGGGAGGTTCGTTTCAGTGCCTGGGCGCAAGGGGAACAACTCTGGGAATACTACCATGCACCAAATCCCTCAGCTGTCCCACCTTTTGTGCCAGTCGATTCTGAGTCGGCACGAGCGGTCCGTGCCCTCATTTGCGCCGGACCAAACGATCTCACTGATGAGATCGGATCCTACAATGCTGACACTGCACGCCGCACCCCCGCTAACCCGGTTGGGGCTTATGCCCTGGTCAAGCGGCGCACGACAGTCACTGGACATGCAGCACAGAGCATCCTCACCGTCCAGTTCAACACGCTCTCCATGCGTGCTGACGAGACTGCTGACGCCTATTGGGCTCGCAGTCTGCGACTGTTGCGTGACCTCGGCAAGGCCGCCCCAGGCCAACTCCCTGCTGTTCTCTCCATCGTCAACGGCCTCATCCCTGAACTCAGGGATATCTTTCGTGAAGTGAAAGCCACAGAGTTGGAGCGTCTGGCGGAAATTCCTTTTCCCGCCAACGCACCCCCTGGAATTCGGGCTTTATGGGAGTTCACCTCCCAGCGCCTCACCGACTGGTGGAGCTCCTTGCAGAAAAAACACATTCACCGCGCAGCCGTTGCAGCAGCAGCCACCGCACTTCCCTCCTCCTCCAACTTCTCAGCCTCCAGCTCGTCCTCCATCTCCACCTCTGTTACTACTGCCACCTCCCTTGCTTCCCAAGGGGGTGGGCGTGGTGGAGGGGGTAGCAAAGGTAAAGGCCGAGGGGGTGGCTCTGGAGGTGGCGGGCAGGGGAAGGGTGGCAAAGGTCGCGGTTCTGATAGCACCGCATCCCCCTCTTCCCCCTCCAGCACTGTCACTTGCTGGAACT
>SZWC01002651.1:191034-211160 GCA_023375785.1 Penium margaritaceum
CGTGATCAGGGAGGTGAGAGTGTACGTTCGGTTGAGGAGGGCCTTGCGTGTGCTGTTGACTCGTCTCTTCGTGGACCCCCCCGGTCATGTTCAGGGGTGTCCCCCAGTTGACGTCCCATGGATTGAGGAGTGGCAGTCGTACAGTCTCCCTCGTTGCCTTGCCGCTTGTGGTCAGCGCCTCTTTCCTCGCTCTGCCATTGCCGCTATGAGCCGTGACCCTGCGTCTGTTCGTGTGACGGGTGGCTTCTGGATTCTTGATTCAGGGGCCACCCACCACATGACTTCCTGTCGTTCAGCGTTTGTGTCGCTGGGTCCTGTTGGTTCTGTTCGCTTTGTATGCACTGGCTCTGGCCACCTTCTCCCTGTCCAGGGCGTCGGTGTCGTCTGTTTCATTGGCCCTGGGGGAGAGCTCTTCCTCCCTAACGTTCTCTATGTGCCCGCTCTTGAGCTCAGTCTGCTGTCTGTTACGACACTCGACGACCAGGGCATGGACTTCTCATCCAGTCGGGGTGTTGCTTCTATTATGCATTGCACTACTGGTCGTGTCTTATTGCGTGGCACTCATTGTGACCACTTGTTCCGCGTGCCCTCGTTTGCACCCCATCCCTCCACAACTGCTCTTGTTCATGTGGCTCGCTCCCTCACTCCTGCACACACGCAGTTGCTCCATCGTCGTCTCTGTCACATTCACACTGCCGCCATTGACAGTCTGCTTTGGGACATGCCTGCTAATGGCCTCGATGCCGACACATTCTCTGCACCCTGCCCCACTGACTGTCTCGACTGTGCTCAAGGCAAAATGCACCGCTCCCCATTCTCCACGTCCGAGTCTCGCACGTCTCACCCACTTGATCTCCTGCACGCTGACGTCATGGGACCTCTTGCCCATGACGCCCTTGGGGGTGTTGGTCGTTATGTCCTCTGTCTCACAGACGATTTTTCTCGCATGCGCTGGGTTTTTGCCCTTCAGCAAAAGAGTGACGTATGTCCCGCACTTGAGTCCTGGCTACCACAAGTTGAGCTGGCCTGTGGTCGCCGGCTCAAAGTCTTTCGGTGTGACCGTGGTGGCGAGTTCATTGGTCCCACTGCTCGCTTTCTCACCTCTCCTGGGGTGTGTATGGAGCCCTCGGCCCCCTACACACCCCAGCAGAATGGTGTCTCTGAACGCTGGAACTACACCCTCGCTGATGGTGTTCATACTCTCCTCAGCGAGTCCTCCCTCTCTCCTGTCTTCTCCTTCGAGGCCATGTGTTACATGACCTGGGTGTGGAACCGTGTCCCACACGGTCCCCTTCCTCGTCACGTCACCCCCTTTGAGCGCTGGTACGGTCGCCGTGCTGACCTCCGTCTGGCTCGTGTCTGGGGCTGTGTGGCTGCTTTCTGGTTGCCAGAGGACTTTCGTGATGGCAAACTGAGTCCTCGTGCTCGCCTCTGCACTTTTCTTGGTGTCTCTGCCATGTCTAAAGCGTGGCGTTTCTGGGACCCCGAACGTTCCCGTGTCATCGAGTCACGTGACGCCCTCTTCTTTGAGGACGTCTTCCCCCGTGACTTGTCCCATGTCCCTCTTCCATCTTCTCTCTCCTCGCTTCGTCGGCTTGGGGGGGTGGGTCTGTTCCAGCCTCTGATCTCCGGGCATCCACGTCTCCCTCTCACACAGCGTCCCCTGTTGTCACTCCTATAGACAGTGACGAGGACTCAGTCTCTTCTGAGTCGTGGGCCCCAGTGCCCTCCCCGGAGTCCGGGTCACCCCCCTCAGCCGGCAGCCGTGTGTCTTCGCCGTCTCCCGCCACTCCTGAGTCCTCACACTCGGCGCCCACTCCCGCACAGTCCAGCGCCCACTCTACTCCCAGCTCGTCTCCTGGCGCTGCGGGTTCTCCGGTGCTTGACACCACCGCAGGCGACGCGTCTCAGGCTCGGCTCCTCTGTCCAGAGCCTTATACTCGTGGGGGGAGACTTCATCCTCTTCCTCCCTCTCAGTCCGCTCAGACCTCCTCTTCTAGGGCACCTACTGAGTCTCTCCTGTCAGCCTCGTCCGCTGCCTCTCAGCAAGTCACCCGCTCCAGAGCCACATCCTCAGCTGGTCCCTCAGTGCGCCCCACCGGCCTTGATGCACTGGGCCTGTCTGTGAGCGTTGTACACCCAAACTCTGTAGTTGGCTATGCTCTTGTAGCCCACGAGTTCCACAGTGCTCTTGAGTCTTCTGTCGCCGGTTATGTCGCCGCATGCTTTGCGGCTGTTGGCCTCCCCACTCTCCCTCCTGAGCCCACCACTGTCCGGCAGGCTCGTGAGGCGGCGGACGCTGCCCTCTAGGAGAAGACCATGCAGGAGGAGCTCACAGCCCTCCAAGACCATGGAGTCTTTGAGCTAGTGGATCTGCCTGCAGGTCGCAAGGCAGTCTCCGCCCGGTGGGTCCTTCGGCGTAAGCTGAAGCCCGATGGAACAGTCGACCGGTACAAGGCACGTCTCACAGCAAAGGGGTTCTCCCAGATCCCCGGCGTTGACTTTGATGAGACCTTCGCACCGGTCGGAAGATATACCATGGCTCGAGCACTATTGAGTCTCGTCGCCCAGTACGACTGGGAACTGGAGCAGATGGGTGTCAACAACGCCTTCTTGCACGGGAAGCTCGATGAAGAGATCTACATGATACAGCCCCTGGGCTTCACCGATGGCACGAGCAAGGTCTGGCGACTGCGCAAAGCCCTCTATGGGCTCAAGCAGTCGCCGCGGTGTTGGAACATGGAGATCTCCTCGACTCTCGAGCGGGGAGGTTACCGTCGCAGCACGGTTGATCCAGCGCTCTACTTGAGCGCCCCCTCAGAGTCGTTTGTGGCGGTGTTGGTCTACGTTGATGACCTGCTCATTGCCTCACCCAGCCCGGCAGCTGTCCAGTCAGTGAAAGACCTGCTGCAGTCTACATACAAGATGAAGGATCTAGGTCCTGCACGGGTGTTTTTGGGGATGGAGCTTGAGCGTGATCGTCAGCGTCGCACCCTGCATGTGCACCAAGCTGCGTACATACGCACACTGGGGGAGCGCTTTACTCCGCTGCTCGCAGACATCCCCACCGCGTCCACACCGATGACTCCAGCAGGTCAGCGTCTGTTGAAGTCACTGGACTCAGCACAGCTGGGAGAGCCTGTCGACGTCACCGATTACCTCAGTGTTGTCGGCTCCCTCATGTACCTCGCCACCACCACTAGGGCAGACGTGGCCTTCGCGGTCAATTTCCTTGCCCAGTTCTCCCAGCAGCCTCGACAGAAGCATCTCGAGGCCGTACTGCGCGTCGTCCGCTACGCGTTGTCCACTGCATGCGTAGGACTCTGCTACCGTGCTCAGCCCTCTGTAGTCGTTGACGGCTACACAGACAGCGACTGGGCACATGACACAGATGCTCGCAGCCGCACTGGTTACATCTTCCTCGTCGGAGGGACTATTGTCTCCTGGAAGAGTGGAAAACAGGGTTGTGTTGCCAGGAGCTCCAGTGAAGCAGAGTATGTGGCACTGGGTGCAGGTACGTGTGAGAGTGTGTGGCTGTCCCGCCTGTTGCAGCAGTTGCGTGTTCCCATTCACTGCATCACCCTACGCTGTGACAACCAGAGTGCGAAGGCGATTGCTGAGCACGATGGCATGCATCACTCTTGCACTAATCACATCAACATTGAGCATCACTTTGTACGCGAGCGCATTGCCGCTGGGGAAGTTCAGGTTGTCTGGGTCGACACTCGTCAACAGCGTGCAGACTTTCTCACCAAAGCGCTCAGCAGTGGAATGTTCAAAGCGGCCGTGCATGCTGTTGGCTTGCTGCGCTCTCGTGATGCCGCCGGTTGATGTGAATCCTGTGATGTCCACCTCGTTCTATGTTCGGTGTGTGTGAGGCCTGTTCGTCTGTGGGTCATGGGGGAGTGTTGGTTATTGTCACAAACACACGCAAGTGCCCTCTTGTCTCCATTCATGCACACACCTCACCACTACAGGTGATTAAACTGGATTAAGGCTCTCTGGTGCAAGACTGTGCAACATGAAGTGCACAGTGGAGGTGCCTCCATCAAGCTGCCAAGTGGTGGCTACAGCGCCAGCCTTGTCACAAGCCTTGGTTTAGTAATAACCTCATGTGCCAAAATGGGGATACACTTTTAGGATTGCATGCTTGTTAGTTAATTGAATACTTGCATGTTCCTAGGGTGGTGAACCGGGTTGCTGATCCCTCGGGACCACACGTCCGGCTTGTTCCAGCGTGTGAGAAACTGCCTGAGCTCGCTCGCTCCAGGGTCAGGTTCGATCCCTGGGTGGCGGCCGGGCCCCACGACGAGTGTCTCGCGTGGGTGGCCCGGTCAACTGGCTCTCACCACCTCGCTCACTTCTCACTCTCGTTAAGCTGTGTCTTTACTGCTTCCACTTTTCTAAGTCGTGAGCGTCCTCCGATCCATGGCGTACTTCGTTGCTTGCCACTCACTTGCTTGCTAGCATAGTGTCTGTGGCTACAACCAGTCGTAGCGTCCGTCTTTTGATTCTGCACGTCTAGGTTCATACGGCGTAGCATTCTGACATGTGTGCGCAGAGTTACTGCCAAAACAGTGGTTTTGGGCCGGTTTTAGGACAGCTCTTGGACTGCCGCGTGCGACACCCGCTGTGCGCCGCGACAGGTATTTATGCCTTGGACCTGTCATTTGTCATTTCTCTCTGCATATGCTATATTGAAGCATTCTGACACTGTGCCTTGTGTCTCCTAACCAAACCCTTGCCGTTGTGGGTAAGACCTGTGAATGTCGTCACCGTCTGATCAGGCACTGACGCCCGGTCAGCGGCTGCGTTGTTAGGAAGCTTCTACGCACTTTCTCATGCATGGTTGCTTCCTTGCATAAGTCTAGCTGTCACTTGCTGGTCTAGCACAGTAACTACACCTGTTGGTGTCCTCACACTCCCCTTGCTTGACAGTGTGACCGCTGAGAAGGGGAAAGCCAAATCAAGAACTACAATGGGGAAACTCCCGAAGACCACCTCCAGTCAGCTATGATGCCGCCTACTCCTACATGCCGCCTACATGAGCTCCGCTTCACACACATCCAT
Organism: Penium margaritaceum; assembly: GCA_023375785.1. Classification (NCBI taxonomy): domain Eukaryota; kingdom Viridiplantae; phylum Streptophyta; class Zygnematophyceae; order Desmidiales; family Peniaceae; genus Penium; species Penium margaritaceum. The sequence continues at coordinate 196,105 of SZWC01002651.1, forward strand.
GATGTTCTCCCTGCTCACCATAAAATTGCTTCAAGACATCGCTCACCCTCTTGAAGCTCGCCCTGTACGTTCTTGTGGGCAAGCGCCAGTCAAGCCAAACCCAGCTTATACAGTGTCTGGTGGGTTACACCCCCAGATTCATGAGCCACATGTTTGAGGCTGAGTGACTGCAGTTCTGAGGTTGCGTGAGCTGGGACACACAACCATCACATGCTACCAGGTTGTGCAGCCTCCAAGTTGGTTCCGTGCACCACAGCTAAGAAAATGGCCGCGAACCTCCCTGTGTTTTGCTTCTGTATGCAGGCCATGTAGTTGATCTTGTAAACAAATATGTCATGCACATTATGCACAAGGTGAAACACTGCATCGAGCAAAGAAAATGGCATTCGCCGACACGCCGTTCTCACAAGGTTGCTGCAATAGGTCTGCATGCGGAGGGTGGTTACATGAATTCAATGATGATCTGGACATCAGTTGAGCTATTAGAGGAAGTTTATCCTCTTTGAGTCAGGAGATACGTTCCCTATGGTGGGTAGTGCCCAATGTTATCACTTTGATGGTTCTTCCTGATCCGAGCAAGACATGGGCCTGCCATCCGTAGACTGTCCAGCCCATCTGTACAGGCATCACAAGCGAAAGCTAGCGAACAGCCCCTAGCCAGAGCAGCAGGAACTCTCTGGCTTTTTGGCTTCCTGTGGGGCATTGATGTTAATGGTCTGGCCTCGAACTGGACCTGTGTAGCCATCCTCATCAGGTGCAAGGGCCTTTTTGTTCATCATCCAGTAAATTTCCGTCAGTATCTGTGTGAAGGCATCTTCTACATTGGTGGAATCAAGGGCGGACGTTTCAATGAAGAAAAAGCCCTCCTTCTCTGCAACATGAGAGAAAGGAGGTGAGTGGAGAAGAAATGCATGACGACTGAACGAAAGCACATTGCGGCCAAGCTCCCTCCCACGTACCTGCAAAAGCTTGTGCCTTGTCCGTTTGAACTTTGCGCAAGTGCCTTAAGTCGCATTTGTTGCCAACGAGGGTGATGATGATGTTCTGGTCCCCGTGATCACGTAGTTCCTTCAGCCACCTCTCCACGTTGTCAAAAGTCACCTGCCGTGTGATATCATAGACAAGGAGTGCTCCTACAGCTCCGCGATAGTAAGCACTGGTGATTGCCCTGTACCTCTCCTGACCCGCCATGTCCCAAATCTGCGCCTTCACAGTTTTGCCGTCGACCTGCATTGAGGAGGAGGTACCGTGAGATCACGAACACCGGGCCGCGCGATTCGCAAAGGGCCAAAGCGGCGATGCAGACGTAGTCTCGTCCCCATTCCAAAATTTTCCCGGAAGACGGACCTCTATGCTCCGAGTGGCGAACTCCACACCAATGGTCGACTTCGACTCCATGTTGAACTCATTCCTCGTGAATCGCGAAATGAGGTTCGACTTGCCGACGCCAGAATCGCCGACCAGTACGACCTTGAAGAGGTAGTCATAGTCATCGTCTGGTTTGCTCCTCATGGCGACAGCTTTCGATGCAGAGGAAGTGATCGCCTCAGACCAGTGATCAAAGACGTTTTCCCGAGACTTGTTTTTCCCAAGCCTTCACAACCGGCCCTGCACAACCAACGTCCGACGGAGGGCGAAGGCGGCAGTCGCATGCGATTCTGACAGCTTTCAAGAGAGTTGGTGAACAGACGCGAACGTTCATCACCGCTTCCTTTTGTTTGGCTGGTGCGGAGGGCCTAACACACCGCCGAGACAAGCCGGATAATCGAACCAGGTCGTAAGAGTTCATTCCAAAGTAGGAAAAAGGATGAAGATTCATTTTTTTCCACACAATATTTCAGTTAAATCGGACCTAAAATATATTTTTTATTTCATCATCATAATAAACCACACATCATTAGGACAAATCTCCTTTGGTTAAAGACTATAACGATGGGGATAAGCAAGATGTGCGACAGGAGGAAACTATCATGAAATTAGCATGGTGATGTATTTTGAGCTCAATATTCTTTCCAGATGAAGTGGAATAAGGTGGATTATAAAGCAAAACAAGCAATTTACATCGATGACGAGTCGTGGGTTTCAAGGAGAATATCAGTACAACCAAGGGAAGGCTTGGGAAGTGGTTTCATTGGCTAAACTTGATAAAAAAAAACTTTATTTCATAAATCCAAGAGAAGAGGAGGAGCGATCATCAATTGTCTTGTCTTGTCGTCAATAAGGGGCAAATGCCTCACGATTTTGAGTGCATAAATCATCAGTGGTATGTCACCGAGATCGAGCACAAGAAAATGAGTGTCATTTTCTTTCAGGGAAATGATTTAGATATAAGAATACATTGGGGAAAATAAAGGGTAATGGGATGGGGTATCGTGGGTACCTTTCACAACAATTGCTTCATCGAAGGAACATGAGGAGAGTGTGCAGAGAAAGAAACGTTAAGGGCAGGAGGCATAGGTGCAAGTCACATGTGTCCAGTTTTTGGAGCAGAAAATCAACTATGGTGGGTCACCGATATAGCGCACAAGAAAATGAGTGCCATGCTTTTTGTCTTGCAAAATTTGAGATACAAGAATTCATTCAGACAAATGAAGGGTAGTGTGATGGGGTTTCGAGTATAGCTTTTCACAACAATCGCTTCATTGGAGGAACAGGAGGAGAGGGTGTAAGGAGCAAAAAACGTTTAGGGCAGGAGGCATGGGTGCTAGTCACATATATCGAATATTTGGAGCATAAAATTACTATAAAAAAAACCCCATCAGATGATGGGGTTATTTTTGTCTTTTTTATCCCAATGATCATCTTCATCAGTCAGTGGGAAACAAGAAAAAAAGCTGTCACATTTACACTGCATGTTGTACGGTGTCGAAGCATGAAATGAACCTTGTCCTCAAACAACACGAGCCCCTCAATGGAGGAACTTGTGATATTCATGGAAGAGGTTTGTAAAGGGTGTGTAGGGAGTTGGAGACTCCCCACACATAAGAAGGAACTTGCCAAGCCCCACGGAACTCGGCATGCGCCTACACAGAAGGAAAACCTAAAGCCTACAATTCTGTTTAGAAGATGGGTGTTTTTAGGATTTGATGTCAACACAAAGGGTTGATGGTAAAAGCCGCTGCGATTGGTTTTCTTTTCTATTGATGGGGACAAGAATATTGGAGTCCCTCTCGCAATCAAGGGATTCCAGCCGATCGACGATCAGCGAAAAATCAACTCATTACCTGTCTTTCAAGAAGTTGATCGTTTGTGATTGATGGACGGCTGGCAATGCATTCAATCAACAAGTTTTGTCGCAAACCGTTTATTGGGCGTATCCGTTTTCCTTTGAAATGCTCATTCGGTAACGCAAATCGCGATCAAGCATGGAATCAGGTTCAGCCGCGAAGCATGTCCACGGGAGAGGCAAGTGGTGATGAGATCTGCAGACGGGCCGGAGTACAAAAGGGAAGGTTGGCAATTCATATGAATACTGGACGAGAATTTTGCCAAGAGTCATGCGGGACAAGCCCAAGGGTGGGGTTCCAGGGAAAAACATGGTAGGACGAAGAAGGCACAATGTTGGACAGGGGAAGAAGGGGTGAGGTATGACATTGTGGAGATATGCAGGCCGCTAATATCTCGAATGGTAAAGGAGTGCGTAATCCAAAATCTGAGAGGGTACACATTTCTCTATGGAAGAAACATGCTATGCATGTAGAGATTCCAATGCTCGCTCCCCAATGCAATTTTTGGGTCCCTAGTCATAACCAACAAAGGTAGGGGAGGATGTCTACTGTACCACCAAAACAAGCCAGGGTGTCCCTTTCCCGCCCAAAGATACTATTAGGGAGGGAAACGAAGAAACATAGATCTTTTCCCACTAATCTTTGTGTTTTTTTCCTTGTCATAATGTAAGGTCCAAATGCAACACTCTTGGTAAGAACAAAACCCTGAACGCCACAAGTGGACATTTCTATCACTACACTTTTGCCCCACACATCAGTCAACGCATGTAGAATTGCTCCAACAAGATATGGAAACTCGTTCAACTTCTCCACCGGTCAACGTTCCATCCTGACTAGTATACACATTTCCATGTTTATATTCATAAGTTCCACGACCACATCCATAAACGTTCATAACCTTTGGTGGAATCATTGAAGCTGCCATAGCTTTAGTATTATTCATATATCTTGAAAGCACATAATTGTTGTGAGCCTTTTAGGTTCAACCATCAAACAAGAGGCGTCAAACAAGGCAGCCACCGAGCACCAAAGACCACAAGCGTGAATTGTTCAATTTCTTTCCCTAGGATGTATGTTATGATTTCCTTCTCATCTTTTATTTAAGTAAGTATTCATCCTTTGCATAAAATCTCAGATTTCACCTTTCTTCCACTTGTGTCAGTTTACTTCTACTTGTGGACCAATACATCTTTTGACCCTTAAATACTTGGGGTTAGAGCACAACTCTTTTTTAGGGAATGTTCCACCAAACAACTTTGTACAAAGATGTTAGAAAATCAACCACTCAAAAAGACTTCACAAACCAGGAGACGGTAACGATGATCTCAAGTAATCTCACCCAATGGAAATAATAGCAACCAAATATGGCTTTGGCGATGGAGGTTCAGTTTCTACCAATGAAAAAGGGAAATTTAAGCAGCATTGGAGGCAGGTTTCATAGGCTTTGTGACGCATGACTCTGGTCCATGAAATCCACCGGCAGTAGCTGCTCCGAGGAGCTCAAGGCTTCTACCAGCAGCATCACTAGATATCGGTTTTACACTTGAAGGCTATGTGGGGGCATGCACTTGTGGGTTTTCATGTAATCTGGCATGCTAGCATGGTATAATGGACACGCCAGCTCCACAAGATACAATCAGAATAAACATCACCAAGGAAAGGTTCAATGTCGTTGTTTCAAATCGGACCATGTTCTACGATGTCAGATTTTATCTGATCCAACCTGATCTGATCTGATTGAAAAAATCCAATGTGATCTTGTTCTTGGAGAACCTGAATCCAATCTTAAACCAAAGATAATGTTGGAACCAAAGTTTTGAATAGATTTGGTCTGGATAGTTGACAATAAGTTCATATCTAGCCACCATTTCCTCAGTTTTCTATTCCTTCCTGTGTTTGTACTAAAGAAAGTTAAATCCAGCTCCAACCTATAAAATCTGACCCAACCCAAGACCTGGAATTTTTGAATGTGATTGGATTCTAAGTGGAGTCTATTCGGACCAAAATGAAACGGTTTTGGATCAGGTTCTCATCGAATCCGATGAGAACAGTTTTTCCTGGCAGATTTGAATGACTTTTGCGTCCTCTACATCAACTACATGGTATGTGAAAGTGGATCATTACAGTAAAGAATGGAAAATTATCAATAGATCCAAGTACAACACTCAAACATAGGAATGAACTAGCCAGAGACTCATAGCATGCATCATGATTGTTAGAAGTCACAGTCGTGACATGTGTGCTCTATGATGGACTTTTTCCCCTTGTAGTACATTGATCCATGAATCTGTTGGAACTGCGGAAAACATGGCTGCATTTCAACACATTATCACCACTACTGGGAGCATGTGGTGGGCACCAGTTGTGAAGCATAGCTGCATCCAAAGGTGTTGTAGCTACTCTGGCCATGCACAGAGAGGATTCTGGCACAGAAGACAGCAGAAGCAGAAGCGGAGGCAGAGGCTGCAACACAACAATGCTCCTAGCCTGCACAGCAGGGTAAAGGAGGAGTAACATCAGCCACTTCCTCCGCTAATGTCACTCCAAATTCTCAAGCAGGTGACAGCCACAAATTCTATCAACAAACTGAGCGACAGCAAAAAGAATATCACACGCTCTTGGAAGTAGTGCTGGCTGATCCCTCGGAACACATGTGCAAAGTGCAAGAGGCTCCTGCGGATCAGTGGAGCAAGCTTCCAAAAAAGGGTCTATGCTGCTATGATTCAAGCACTTGATGAGGATTGAAAGAAAAGATTCACTGTTTTACCTTGTTGTGGTTGACAAGTGTGATGTGCCTGTTACATCCATCCCTTGTGAGCAGATTTCTTTTGGTCCTGGAAGGCAATTCATAAAATACTTGAAGCATTTGCTTGACCGATTGAATTTGGAGAAGTTACTGACGATGAAGTTGTGGACCAACCAGTCCTCCCTCCTGGAATTCCTGGTAAACTGACATGTGATGGTAGCTAAAGAGTATGCCGACAAAGAGGAGCACAACAATAAGCGCAGAGAAAAAGGAAGCAAACTTAGTGGGAGCAGCAGTATGATAGTTGGAGGGCTTGGCATATTTCTGAATGACAAGGATGAAGAGGAGAACGATAACGAAGAGAGAGAGGTGGTGATGAGGACAGCGATGGTGATAAAATGGAGATGAACTGGGATGCATTAAATCAAATGATTTCTTTCCAATGTTTATGTTGTGCATTTGCTTTTGCAATACTAGTGGAACGTGTGTTGTCTGTGCTTGTACAACTACAACTGCAGTTTTGTTTCTATGTGATTCGCTTAGTGTGTAGTCACAATGACATGCTTAGTGTGTATTCAAAGTAGAAATGACTATATTTGGTTGTATAACATTATGTGCAAAAGGTTGCAATTCCTACTCATATGGACACAAGACCAGCTACTGGTCAGTTCCTTGCCTTTCAATAGACAGGGCACTTCTAGCGTAAAAGTTGAAGGATCTCGTGCATTGATACTGTTTTGACATGCACCAATTCACAAGTATCAAACTGTGGTGGTGTTTATATAAAAAAGTGTGAATTTTTCCAAGTGTCTCAGGATAAAAGTATGAAATAGCAAATCTCAAAATGGGTCATTAAATCAAACTACACTGGTGTAACAGACGGGTCTTCAGCTTCTGCACTTAGGTTGTCACTGGAGTTCACAGAATGGTATCCAAAACTTGCTAGAGGCATTTTCCCCACCGCATCACACTTAGCGGCAAATGTCATCAGCACCCCGTGTAGAGATACTTGAATGTTTTGAGTCTCCGGAGGCCCATTTCCGTTTTTGCCTCGCCCTCTCATTCTCGGTCTCAAACGAGGGGGGTACAACTTCGAACTTGTGAGTTAAAACACGAGTTTTTTTTTTTACGCGATGACGCAAAATCGTGGCGTGCCATGCACATCTGGCGATCTCGCACCAGCACTTTTACACTTCTCTCGCGTCTCACACCCTTGCTCTCTCCCTCTGTCTCTCGCCTCGATCATTCGAGGAGGCCAGGAGGAGAGGGCAAAGCAAAGGAGTCGAGGTCACAAGCCTCAGTCCTTCAGGCCTCGCGACCTCATGGCCGCCGATCGAGCCACCACCTCGATTCGTGGCTGGTGGCTCGCAAGTGGGTGGCCGGTCAGTCACTTGACCGGCCTCCGACCTCCCGCCGGATGGTGGCCAGGGGGTGGTTGGCCATCGGGCAACCCTCGCAATAGCAAGGGATGGCTCGCAGCCACCCCCTCGCCATCATGAGATGGGAGCGCCAAACTGGTCCTCCCGCTACGTTCCTCCTCACTTACAATGAACCGTCCCGATTCATGGCCAACAAGTGAAAGTGCTAGATAGTGAGTCATGAACATTGTGAAAGAAATTTAGTAATCCTAATCACCAGCTAGACATGAACACGTGCATGGCACTTGGACCTAAATTGCAACTTGTCGGTCAGCACGGTTAGTGTCCTCCCCCCTTTGAGCTCGAGCATCTGCGCGACAACCAACACAAAACCATGAGTTGGGCGTCGCCAACGTCCTATGGTTGCTGTCAATGTATGCCGCCCTAGGAACATTGTTCACTAGTGGCACATTCTAGTGGTGCCTCCTACCACGCGTCGATCTTGAAGACGATTGACTTTTAGAAAGAAGGATCACGATAATCTTGAAGCCCCTTGACTTCTCGGCGGAGTTTCTCCAATCCGCCACTCACGATGTGACCTCGCATGCATTGCTCAGCTTGAGCGCGGAGGACCCGACTTATGACTCATTCTCATACGCGGGATTGTATGTATGCGCCGGACACACTTCACACTTGTCATCGAAGTACACTAACTAATTAATACAAATTATCTATTCGTCCCAAAATCTCGAATCGGCTTTTGTTCCACACCTCATCCCTGTGAACCACCTGAATTTCGCTCGGCAAAACAGATATGTATTTCTGATAGTTTGACTTATTGGATGTTACGTACCAAACGAACACGAGTCCCTAATCTTTCCGAGTGGGCATTTCTGTTATTACATTAATAGCCCATGACGTTGTGAGACCACGATGTTCACTCCGACGGTCTAGGGCAAACCAGCCAACTGCCACCGCCTCCAATGAATCGTCATGAACCTTCCGAAAACTTTGACCACTCTCGCAAATCTATGACAGAAGTATGACGACCTTTTGGTGGACTTCTTGACATACCGAGATGAATACAGATTTACAAAGATGCATCTCGCATCTTCACCTTCAATTTTTGAAGTTTCCCGAGGCACACCATCAACAACGCGATTCCTCACGCGTCACTCGACAATCGACCTAGTGACCCCGACTATGCCTCATTCCTATCTCAACACTTGTATATATACTTGATCATTTTAACACTTGTCATCGAAGGACACTTAGCGCCAATTATAAATTGCTCAAGTGTCCTAAAATCCAAATTGTGTTCTGCCTCGCAACTTCTACCTCTTCACCATATACGCTCGTTTGGCATAGTACTTGGCATAAAAGCGCAGCGGTGCTGGAGAGGCATCCGGCTACTTCACCCATCCGAAGAACCACCTCGCACAAGCCGTCATCACATCTCGCACATCAAGACTTCGCAGACTTCGTGACTATGAGGCAAGCAAGTGCAACCGACGACTAGCAACGGGTCATTGGCTATGACTTTGGTCATGGAGGAGTAGAACGTGTCAATACACAAACCCTGAAGTGACAACAAATGCTCGCATGACAAGTTATAAGGCAGGTGGACCGACCCCTACAGTTTCGACGACCAATCCGGTCGCGGAACAAACGGCGGTAAGCCAGTTCTCCCTACCAAGAGCCTCGACAAGGACAACAAGAATGACAGGTTGCATTGGACGACGGACGCGGATCAACGAGGAACGCGCAAACCAGATCTCCGCGCTCGAATGAATCAATAACCATCTACTCTAACAACTCAACGGCGCGATGAAGGCTCATTGCAACGCAAGCGCACGAGAAGCGGTGCTTGTCGAGAGAAGTTCCCAACCCTCGAGAGAAACCAAAATTCATACAGCTCCACCAGAACCGTTCCATCATGCAAACTCAAAAGGACCGATGGTTCGGATGTGGCTGACAAGTTTGGAGGTGTACTTTACCGCTCCTAGGGTCAACAACGATCAGAAGAAAATTGACCTCGCAGCTGCACTTTTACGTGGCACGACGCTAAGTTGATGGTCCAATCTAAAGACCACCCAATGGCAACAGGAGACTAGTGGAGCATCACCAATGGCCAAAGACGCCCGTCTCATATCGCCAACCGCAAGCGTTCTAGCCTTGGAGCAAATCAACCCACAATGGTAAGACGCGTTGACGCCACCAACCAACAAGAATCAATTATTGTGTGCAATGCTCGCATGCTTTAGACAACTGAATGAAAAGTCCAACGTACAATACAAGCTCTAGCGTCTCCGTCAACCATCCAACGTGGCGGAGTATACGCAGAGATTCCGCGAGATCATCACCGGAGCAGACATCACTCTCGACGTACTCTATTCTCACAATAATAACGGCCTCAAGCGAGATATCCGGAGAGCAATCGCCATTTTCGACATCCAAAACAACTTACCATGAATGATTGCAGCAGCAGAAAGAATCGACAGCACCGACTACAACGCTCTTATCCAGGAATCCTACGGCTGGCGACCTCCTAACCACAACTGTTGTGGAAACGAAAAAAAACTAGTCAGCAGACTCCTCAACTCAGATGGAAGTGGCAGCCGTCGACCAAAGAGATACGCAAACATGGTACAACTACGAAGGAGTCAGGCACATTGCTTGCAACTATTGGAGCAAGCACTTGGCCGAAAAGGAGGGGAAGTTGCAAGAAACCGGGTTGAGAAACAGCTAAGGGTAGGAGTAAAAGGCGTAAATCTTGTCCATGAGGAGCAATCTGCGCCAAACGATCACCCATCTGAATGGCCTACATAGCCATAGAAGGTTTTTCATAGCACAAAGTTTGACGAGGGGTACAAGGACGGCCAATTGGTGATACTCCTAAAACGTCAGCCTCAAGGATACAAGAGTCGTAGAACGGTACCGACATTATTGGATGGAGGAGCTTCACAAAGCTTCGTGACCAACAAGATGGTTCGCAAACTGGGTTTACACATCAAACCATGGGTGATTGAAGGGAAAATCGTCAACGAGAGGTTGCAAATATGGAGACTCTGAGAACCACTACGACTACAAGTGGGAGATCTATGGGATGTAACCATCTAGAGGTCCTGTCCACTGAGCGATAACAAAATCATCCTCCAACGAGAATTCCTGTACTGGCAAAAATTCGTAGGTCAACTGGAACAGCGGCGACGTCTACGTGGAAAATCGACAGTGCCAAACGACCACTCCCGCGTGGGGGACCAAAACTGATAGTGGAAGCAATAGAGGAAGCTACGGTAGACGAGAAGCAACAACCTGTGTGGCCAATACTGCTCAACGTGGCCAAGTATTGTATAAACCGGGGAGCTTGTGCGTGGCTCGTACATCTCAAGCAAATACAAGAAGCGGAAGTGACAGCTACTGACTCATCGTCGGCCTCATCATCCTCATCGGCGTCAACAAAGTTCGCGATGGTACGCGAAGATTTTGCACCACTCATCCAAGAATTTTCGAACATCTTCTTTGACAAACTCTCAAGAACCTTATATCCTGAACGAGACATCGACCATCGTATCGAATTGAAGCCAGACAGCAAACCTACAATTCAAGGGGCCTATCGGATTAACAATCACGAGCTGACCGAGCTAAAAGAGCAACTCGATGAGATGCTCGGTCAAGGGTTCATCCACCCATCCACATCACCATACACCACACGAATATTGTTTGTAGAAACGAAAACTCGTGAGTTGCGGATGTGCGTGGACTATCGGGCGTTGAAAAATGCTACCATCAAGAACCGCTGCTCTCTTCTTCAAGTTGACGTGCTTTTTGACCAACTCCGAGGGGCTCGAATTTTCAGCAAAATCAACTTGCGCAGCGGTTTTCACCAGATACGTGTAGCAGACGCCGACATCAAGATGACAGTGTCCCAAACTCGCTACGGACATTTCCAATTGACGATGATGCCATTCGGACTAACAAATGCCCCAGCAACATTTATGGTGACAATGAACAACATGTTCCGCCAATACTTAGATTATTCTTTTGTGGTGTACCTCGATGAAATTCTGGCGTACAAGCGCACCGCAGAAGAGCACGATGGACATCTTCAAAAAGTCCTCCGAGTTTTACAAAGAGAGTTTTTTTGGAAAACTCTCTAAGTGTGACTTCGGTTGCCGCTCGATCAAGTTTTTGGGTCACGTCATCAACGGTAGGCGTGTCACCATGGATCGGAAAAAAGTGGCAGCAGTCGCTGATTGGCCATCGCTAACCAACGTTCAAGAAATTCAAGTTTTCCTCGGCTTTTGCACTCACAACCGGTGATTCATATGGGATTACGCCCGGATGTCAGGGCCTCTAGCCGACCTTACTTGAAATGAAAACGCGTGGCGATGGGGAGACAGCAAACAAGAAGCGTTCACGGCTTTGCAAAACGCTCTAACCTCGACGCCAACCCTACGATTAGACGATACGATGGTCGACTAAATCACGACTACAAATGTGTCAGACCGAGCCATTGGCGCAGTCCTCCTGCACGACCACGGCAACGACAAGAAATCGGTCGCCTATATGTCTCAAAAACTACGATGAGCTGAACTAACTACGTCGTACACGAGAAAGAAACACTGGCGGTCGTACATGCATTTAAGACATGGTGGTGTTATCTAGAGTGTCGTCGATGCATCGTTCATGACCTCCATGAGCTCAAACATGTGAAAACACAATCGAATCTCAGTTGACGTCAAACCCAATGGATGGAGTTCCTTGAATCCGGGTTCGACTGCGATATCGAGTACCGGATGGGCAAAATCAACCCAGTGGACGCACTCAACTGCCAACCAGATTTAATGGCTGAGGTGGCAACTCTATAGCTGCAGCGAGACCCATATCTTGAGCGACTGTTCACACGAGGCTACGACCAACACGACGGATTTGACAAGGCAAAATTCTGGTTCGACGCACCCTATTGGTGATGACGATTCACTCGCCAAGTGGTCGTTCCCCGAACAACGAGCTTTGCCGTATGCTGCTCGAAGACTGCCACGACATAGGACCAGGTGGACACTTTGGAGAGGACAAGACGCTGAAGAAGCTGGCAAAACATTACTAGTGGGACAAAACGCAATCCGACGTGGCTGACTTTTGCAAGGCCTGCGACACATGTCAGCGACTGAAATCCCGACGCGCGTGGCCACCTGGACTTCTGCAACCGCCCCCTATTATGACGGAGCCGTGGACTTATATCTCCATGGACTTCATCATAGGATTACCTGTCACACCTGAGGAATATGACGCAATCCTCGTGCTCGTCGACAGATTTTCCAAAATGTCCCTCTTCATTCCGACAACTACTACCGTCATCGCAAAGGGAACAACACGGCTTTTTCTAAACAACATCATGTGGTTACACGGCGTACCAAGAACCATCACGAGCGATAAAGACGGCCGATTCACTAGCCATTTTTGGCGCGAACCGATGACCTGCTACGACAACAGAATTCAACTTTCAGCGGCGTTTCATCCTCAAACCGACGGTCAAACCAAGCGGACAAACCATATGCTCAAACAACTTTTCCAAACACACTACGAACCGCACGGGACGGATTGGGTACAAAAACTCCCGACCGCCGAAATCGCATATAGTTTGGCAGTTTCCACCGCAACGGGTTAAACTCCGTTTGAAGTGGTGTATGGCAAACTCCCCACCACACGAGCCGGACTACAAAGTCGCAGTAAAAGTCCGGCTGTCGACGTTCAATGGCGAGACTTCACCACTATCTAGGAGGAAACATGGCAAATCCTCGCGAAGACACAAGCCGCAATGAAGCGAGCAGCTGACCAACATCCCAGCGACGACTTGTTAGCCGCTGACGACAAAGTCCTTAGTTCGGCGAACATCAAACTCCGCGGAGCCGACTATTCGAAGCTCAAACCCAGATGGCTGGGAAGTTTGAGATCGAGTGCATGCAAACCCCTGTGGTTGCGCGACTCAAACTCCCGGTCAAGTTCATCCGGTTGTTCCATACCAGTAGACTCAAGGACTAGTGAGACCCCGGAGAGAACTTCCCGGGCAGGGATATCCCTCCCCCACCTCCCGTTCAAGTGGACGAGGACACTGAGTACGTCATCCAGGACATCCTTGGCCATCGACGACGAGGGAAAACAATAGAATGTCTCTTCAAGTGGCACGGCTAGGACGCCGCGCATAACACCTGGGAAACCTACAACAACCCTCGAGACGCCGATCATCTAATCGATGGCTATTACCGACGTTATCGGGCCACATCTGTACGCGCGCCAGGAAGTCGCGGGCAAAACGCGGGTGAAGGGTTACACACCAAGCGTGCACGAGTCCCTAATCTATCCGAGTGGGCAGTTCTGTTATTACTCAAAAACCCATCGCGTCACGAGACTGTGATATTCACTTCGACGGTCGAGGGCAAACCGGCCAATTGCCCCCGCCCCCAATGAATCTTCCTGAACCTTCCGAAAATTTTTACCTCCCTCGGGAGTCTACGTCAGAAGTATCACGACGGTTTTGTCGACTTCTCGACGCACCGAGATGAATCAAGATTTATAATGATGCATCTCATATCCTCATCGTGGATTCTTGAATTCCCCCAAATTCCTGGCGGACCTTCTCAAATCCGACCGCTCATGTCGCGATTCCGCACGCATCGATCGACAATCGACCCAACGACCCCGACTATGCATCATTTTTAACTCGACACTTGTGTATATATGTTCTACCATTTTGACACTTTTCATAAAATTAAACTTACTGATAATTATAAATTTCTAGTGTCCCAAATTCTGAATCGTCTTCTGCCTCGCAACTTATTCCTGTTCACCATCTGTGCTCTGTTCGGCATAAACATTGGATACACCTGTCTCAATATTCAACCCGTGGATAGAACAGTTACAAACCTTTTGTCCCGTGCATATCTCGGCGATGACGCCTTAATCATTCTCTCCCTCGGGTTTTTGTCTTCTCTACCCCCTGCAGGTCTCGCCACCACTTGGCTTTGCCGCCCGCATCCAGCGGCCTTCTCTTGTTTGAGTGCTTTCTGCGTTGCAACCAGCCTCTCGCACCTGACGACTCTGAACACCACCGCAGCAGATCATCGCTGCTTTGACTGACATCCTGTGCATCGCAAGCAGCGCAGGTCGACAGCTGGCTCTGTTAGACTAGGCTCGCTTGAGCTGTTTCTTGGACCGTGTGTCTTAGAGCGGGCGAGGAAGGAGGGCAGCCCGCTCGTTTCTCGTTGCTGCAGCAGGCAGTAGAGCGAGAGAGCAGGAGGCACAGCTTGGTCAGCATGGCCAGCGTGGTGTGGACGTCGGAGGACGAGCCGACACTTTTGGTTGCGAAATTTGTGGCAGAGCTTGCGTGGGCCGACGCCGGGGAAGAGGTAAGGGAAGATGGGGGAGCCGTGAGGGACAGCGGAACGAGTTTTCGGTGGTCACCGAGCAGATTCGTCGCGGCGGAGAATTCTTTTGACTGGCACAACTGTAGGGTTTTGCGCGTTGACCAAGGGTACTAGCGGGAGCAAATGGGAGCAAATGCGTATGCGAATGCGAATGCGCTAGCAGGAATGTTCTGGCTGGGTTGAGGACGCCATATCTTGTCCCGCCCGATCCCCATCTGTGCGTGTTATCACCCTGCCCCCTCCCCCTTCCCCCCCTCCTCCCCTCTTTCGATCCACTGCTCCTGGTGGGGTGCAGCCA
>SZWC01002652.1:45101-47601 GCA_023375785.1 Penium margaritaceum
ATGTATGTATGTATGTATGTATGTATGTATGTATGTATATATGTATGTATGTATGTATGTATGTATGTACGTACGTACGTACATACGTACGTACATACGTACGTACGTACGTACGTATGTATGTATGTATGTATGTATGTATGTATGTATGTATGTATGTATGTATGTATGTATGTATGCATGTATGTATGTATGTATGTATGTATCTATGTGTGTATGTATGTATACATGTATGTAGGTATATTTGTGTGTATGGATCTATATATGTATGTATATATGTGTGTATATATGTATATATGTAACTATGTACGTATGTATGTATGTATGTATGTATGTATGTATGTATGTATGTATGTATGTATGTATGTATGTATGTATGTATATATGTATGTATTTATGTATGTATACATGTATGTATGTATGTATGTACATATGTATGTATGTATGTATGTATGTATGTATATATGCATGCATGTATGTATGTATGTATGCATGCATGTATGTATGTATGTATGTATGTACGTATGTTTGAATTTATGTTATATATATGAATGTATGTATGTGTGTGTGTATGTATGTATGCATGTATGTATGTATGTATGTATGTATGTATGTATATATGTATGTATGTATGTATGTATGTATGTATGTATGTATGTATGTACGTACATACGTATGTATGTATGTATGTACGTATGTATGTATCTATGTATGTATGTATATATGTATGTATGTATGTATGTATGTATGTATGTATGTATGTATGTATGTATGTATGAATGTATGTATGTAGGTGTGTATGTGTGTATGCATGAGTGTATGTATATATGTATGTACATATGTATGTATGTTTGTACGTATGTATATATGTATATATGTATGTATGTATGGATGTATGTATGTATGTATGTATGTATGTATGTATGTATGTATGTATGTATGTATGTATGTATGTATGTATGTAATGTATGTATGTATGTATGTATGTATGTATGTATGTATGTATGCATGTATGTATGTATGTACGTACGTTTGTATTTCTGTTATATATATATATTTGTGCATATGTATGTATGTATGTATATATATTTATGTATATATATGTCCAAATGTATGTAGAAATAAATGTACGAATATATATATGCATATATGTATGTATGTATGGATGTATGTATGTATGTACATATGTATGTATATATGTATCTATATATATATATATGTATGAATGTATGTATGTATGTATGGCTGTATGTATGTATGTATGTCAGCATGTATGTATGTATGTACGTACGTTTGTATTTCTGTTATATATATATATTTGTGCATATGTATGTATGTATGTATATATATTTATGTATATATATGTCCAAATGTATGTAGAAATAAATGTACGAATATATATATGCATATATGTATGTATGTATGGATGTATGTATGTATGTACATATGTATGTATATATGTATCTATATATATATATATGTATGAATGTATGTATGTATGTATGGCTGTATGTATGTATGTATGTCAGCATGTATGTATGTATGTACGTACGTTTGTATTTCTGTTATATATATATATTTGTGCATATGTATGTATGTATGTATATATATTTATGTATATATATGTCCAAATGTATGTAGAAATAAATGTACGAATATATATATGCATATATGTATGTATGTATGGATGTATGTATGTATGTACATATGTATGTATATATGTATCTATATATATATATATGTATGAATGTATGTATGTATGTATGGCTGTATGTATGTATGTATGTCAGCATGTATGTATGTATGTACGTACGTTTGTATTTCTGTTATATATATATATTTGTGCATATGTATGTATGTATGTATATATATTTATGTATATATATGTCCAAATGTATGTAGAAATAAATGTACGAATATATATATGCATATATGTATGTATGTATGGATGTATGTATGTATGTACATATGTATGTATATATGTATCTATATATATATATATGTATGAATGTATGTATGTATGTATGGCTGTATGTATGTATGTATGTCAGCATGTATGTATGTATGTACGTACGTTTGTATTTCTGTTATATATATATATTTGTGCATATGTATGTATGTATGTATATATATTTATGTATATATATGTCCAAATGTATGTAGAAATAAATGTACGAATATATATATGCATATATGTATGTATGTATGGATGTATGTATGTATGTACATATGTATGTATATATGTATCTATATATATATATATGTATGAATGTATGTATGTATGTATGGCTGTATGTATGTATGTATGTCAGCATGTATGTATGTATGTACGTACGTTTGTATTTCTGTTATATATATATATTTGTGCATATGTATGTATGTATGTATATATATTTATGTATATATATGTCCAAATGTATGTAGAAATAAATGTACGAATATATATATGCATATATGTATGTATGTATGGATGTATGTATGTATGTACATATGTATGTAT
>SZWC01002652.1:75313-85313 GCA_023375785.1 Penium margaritaceum
GTATGTATGTATGTATGTATGTATGTATGTATGCATGTATGTATGTATGTATACATGTATGTATATATGTATTTCTTTATGTATGTTTGTTTGTATATATATGTATGTTTATATGTATGCATGCATGCATACATGCATGCATGCATGCATGCATGTATGTATGTATGTATGTATGTATGTATGTATGTATGTATGTATGTATGTATGTATGTATGTATGTATGTATGTATGTATGTATGTGTGTAGGTGTGTATGTATGTATCTGTTTGTATGTATGTATGTATATGTGTGTATGTTTGTATGTATGTATGTATATGTATGTATGTATGTATGTATGTATGTATGTATGTATGTATGTATGTATGTATGTATGTATGTGACTACAAGGAGTGTGCCATGAGAGCATTCTCTAGCTCTCTAGATCATGTGTGACTGGTCAGCCTAATTGTTAGGCTGATTTTCTCTCGTGTGTGAGAGAATGGACTCTAGTGTGCGAGCCTTAGTCTTTATGGCTAAGTGGTGTGGCTTATAAGAGGACTGACTTGCCCAAGCTCTAGCTCTATATGTACTCCATTACTTTGAGAAATTCAAAAACCAATCTTTAGTATAGTTGTTGCCCTTTGAATCCCACATCCTTGCTGCTCCAAGGCGTTGTCTCTCCTCCAAATCAAACATTTGGAGGAGAGACAACAGAGATCGTCACTTTGAGAGTGACAGGTTCGGGTCAACCTTGACTAAAATTCATGATCGACCATTGGATCTTCACGTTCTCAAGACAAACTTCCCAACAAGTCAAATATTACGAAGATCCAACACTAAGAATGAGAGTTATACTCAAAACGAGGTCGACCAGGACTACACTCTTCTCTATAAATGAGACTGTCGCCTTAGGATGACCATAAGTCTCTCGTTTCTCTGACAAATTTAAAAATTGGCACATGCAAATTGTAGTACTTTTTCTAAAATTTGCATGAGTACAAAGGTAAATCCATTCCTTTTATTCGTTTGGGAGAAACATCATTTACAAGCTGGCTGATCTGAGTTGGAGTAGGATCAGAAGCATACCCTGTTTTCGAGAGGGCGTATCTTTGAAAATCCCCTGCTGATGACCCTGTTCAAAAGGTTTTGACTTGAAATTTTCAGTGGTGGGATCAGTTTCTAAATTTCCACTCAGTTGGCATATACAGTCCATTTTCTGTCACACAATTATCTGACAGAAAAAACAGCAGAAGTAGGGGCAGCGCCGCCGTCCAAGGACAGCGCTCAGCATCACCAAAGCTCAAAATGGCAGTAGTAGGCATTGTGACAGCAGTAAGAAATGTTGAAAACTGAAAACGCTGTCACAAAAGTGTGTTGTTGAAGCATGGGATTCATTGTCAATCGTTGCCGATTCTTTTCACTGACAGTGTGCAACCCTTGTCGCGAGGGACAGAAAGGAGTGGACCGAGTGAGGCAGTGGAAAGGCCTTTGCCTAGCACTCGTCAGCGGAATGGGCCAGTGAAACAGAATAAAATTGACCTGCAACCATTATAACGTATGGCGGATAGTTGTAACATCGAGAGAATCATCAAACGAAGAGTGACACCCGGATCTAAACTGGATGAAATCGTTTTTAGTCATTCCAAATGACAAACCCGTATCATCACTTAGACGAGTATCATCGTGTCTCAAGTTTCTTAATACACGATGATGTACGCTTTTAAAAATCTCGTAAAATTGTTTCAACATGTTTCATGTTCTTTTACACTTTTCTGCTCTTAATATTTTACTACTAAATTTAAAGCAGTATATCTTATTTTCATGGGGTTTTTGGCTTATTTTAGAGACATCTTTCACCAAACATAGGTCTTGAACCTTCTACTAATTGATAGTTTACGGTTAACCTTGGTAGAAGGGTTTTGTATTTCCTTACGTGAAGGTAAATATTTTAGATTTTTAGTCATACAAGTGAGCCTAAATTATAGTGCAAAAAATATCATAACGTATATATATGTGTGTTTGTGTGTATATATGTGTCGTTGTCTGTGTATGTATGTGAATGTTTCTGTGTGTGAATATGTGTGTGTGTATGTGTGTGTATGTATGTGTGTATGTATGTATGTACGTGTGTATTTGTTTGTTGACTATACTTGACGTGCTGATAATTCCAACACAAGCATGTAAAGTGCATCCTTTTACCTTATGAACTAGTAGATGTTGTCCACCCTTTCACACGTACTGATATATGATTTCATTGATTTCATGAAGGTGTACCGGATTTATTGCAAGAGGACAATTGCGATTGTAAATGTTAACGTATCTAGCAAACCTCTCTGACATCATGGACATAGCGAATTTATCTTGTACACACTGCCGACTCACTGTGGACTCCATATGGTCTATCACTGTAGCAGCATAAATGATAAAAATAATGAGTCAAAAGAAATGAATAGTATGCATTGTAGAACCGTCAATGTTACAAGATACTTTTATGAAATATTACGTCATAATTATCTCAAACGAGCAACCATGTATCCTTTTATGGGTTATTGGAGGTCTTATTGACCAGAGACAATCTTTCACCAAACCATCCAAGAATATAAAACAATAACAAATGAGAATGGATGCGGTAAAGAAGAAGTCGAGTATAGAGAAGAGTACTTTTTTGGAAATATATTTTTGGTCTTTTTTTAACAACTGGGCTTGATTCATGGGCCGGTCTCGAGGGCCCCTAAGTTTAAACTCTACCACGATCGATTCCTTTATTTCACTCTTCATATTGTCTTTTTTCTCAAGTCATTTCATGATGATGATGATGCTTTCATTATATGTCGAGTGAAATGCATTTCATCCCAATCAAAATAATATCTATTGTTAAGGAAGGAGCACACTCTTTCTAAATAATATGGTTCAACCACACATAGTCCCTACTTTCATCGCCATTAACCAGGATGAAAAATCTACCAGTTGTTTCTGTCTAGAAACCATGACTTAATACAACATTCAGATCGAGCCGTAAAAAATCCTATACTCGTACAGCTGAGCAGATCAGGAGGAACAATGAAAAGCTCAAGAAACTACTCAAAATATAGTGGGAGTCATAGCACTGTATGGATCGTAAACTACCAAGCATAAGACTCTTGCCCAAGTGATTTTGAAATTCGACGGATGTTTTTAAGGAATTATATGATAACTTCAACCTTTTTTCGAAGGATTTGAATTACTTATGTTTTCATAATTCATTGAATTCGTAATAGTCCTGCTCTTTAAATTCAACGAAAGGACGAGTTCAATTTCTATGTGCTACTTGAATTCGACAACAAAATTCGTCAGAACGTTTGGTGAATATTATCATACACTAACATGCATGATATCCGACATGTGACAGAACATATTTCACACGATGGCCAAATGCGCCGTATGTAACGTACCAAATATGTGCGTCACCTGTACGAGAAGGTGGCGCATGCGGATTCAACGATAGTGTCAGGAACAACCTTGTCGTTCGATTATGCCGAGGGACGAGATCAAATAAGTCATGGTCTTCATGGTCGCAGCCAAAGAGGGAAGTTCAAAACTGGAGTTAATCCTAAACCCTCAAATTCGATGTCCTAAGGTACAAAAATATTTATGTGATCCGTCAAATTCGGTCAAAACGGTTACGATTTACTCAAGGAAAAAACTTAAAATCGAATTTAAAGGACACCAGGACACACAGTGCTGCAATCTCTACAGCCACGCTAAACTTTACATTAGAAGTAGTTCATGAAAAACTCCTCTCATCTTGACAGACTTGTGGAGTTAAAAAACATACTCATCATGGGTATCAATTAGAGAAACATGTCACACACCCGCTAAGGCACAAACAACAATGAAACAAGCAAATAAGAGTATTGTACATCTAAGTACAACATCGATGATTATACCTTATCTAACACTAGAAACGTCAGATTATAAGACCAAGGTAGTACAAAACCAAGCATGCAGTATCGAACAC
This sequence comes from Penium margaritaceum, assembly GCA_023375785.1. Taxonomy (NCBI): domain Eukaryota; kingdom Viridiplantae; phylum Streptophyta; class Zygnematophyceae; order Desmidiales; family Peniaceae; genus Penium; species Penium margaritaceum. The sequence goes on from SZWC01002652.1 coordinate 79,290, forward strand.
ATTTACCATTGGAACAATGTGCGCACCCATCATCGCTAAGTTTTCATTAACTGAAAAATAACCATCACAATAGTACCCCTATGTTCTTTATATTCGATATTAATTGTTTTGACAGAGATCACAATTGGAATCATTATTTCGTTTAAGAAATTTCAAAGACCACTAGCAAAACTAAAAACTCATTTCTTTGATTTGAAGGTGTCATTTTGTGTTGTCGTATTTTTTAAAAGCCTGTCACTTGCCATTGGATTCTGGAGATTTTTTAAGTGATTTGTAACTCAAGGTTCTGACCTAGCTTTGATGACGTGGATCTCTCCTGCGACAGTCTGGTGTGGTACCATTGTTATCCGCTTAACAATTCGCCTAACACCATGTCTGACAAGCTGTCAGACAAACTAAGCGAGGATGACCGCAAATATGATTCAAACCTAAAAGCTTGTATCAAAAGTGATCCTTACTCTTGATACAAAATGTTAGGTTTGAATCATATTTGCGATCATCCTCACTTAGTTTGTCTGTATGTATGTATGTATGTATGTATGTATGTATGTATGTATGTATATATGTATGTGTGTTTGTATGTATGTATGCATGTGTGTATGCATGTATGTATGTATGTGTGTATGTATGTATATATATATGAATATATGTATGTATGTATGTATGTATGTATGTATGTATGTATGTATGTATGTATGTATGTATGTATGTATGTATGTATGTATGTATGTATAAGGTATGTATGTATGTATATATGTATGTATGTATGTATGTATGTATGTATGTATGTACGTACGTACGTAAGTAAGTACATACATACGTACGTACGTACGTACGTATACCTGTATGTATGTATGTATGTATGTATGTATGTATGTATGTATGTATGTATGTATGTATGTATGTATGTATGTATATGTATGTATGTATGTACGTATGTACGAATGTACGTATGTATGTGTGAATGTAGATAGGTATGTATGTATGTATGTATGTATGTATGTATATATGTATGTATGTTATATATATGTATATATGAATGTATGTATGTATGTATGTATGTATATATGTATGTTTGTATGTACGTATATATGTATGTTTGTATGTATGAAAGTATGTATGTATGTATGTATGTATGTATGTATGTATGTATGTATGTACGTACGTATGTATGGATGTATGTATGTATGTATGTATGTATGTATGTATGTATATATGTGTGTATGTATGTATGTATGTATGTATGTATGTGTGTGTGTGTATGTATGTATGTATGTATGTATGTATGTATGTATGTATGTATGTATGTCTGTGTATATGTGTGTATGTATGTATGTATGTGTCAGAAACAAAGAAGAGAAACCAGAAAAAAGACTGGAGCACAGCCAAGCACACACAATAAAAATAGTGTGCTGTACAAATATCAATGGACATATACAAGCGAGATCCGTACGTCGACAATAGACCACGACTGGAAGTATTAGAGAAATGCAACAAACCGTATTATAACAAAATTGTCGCTACAAGTAGTCTACATGATACAAGTAAACGTTCTGACCTCACATGGATATGAACAATACATAGGACATTAGGTAGTCTAGACTAGTTGACCTGTTGTCTCCGTTGTTCTTTATCAATCAATCATTTTCTTCATATGCCTCTCACTCGTAATCGCACCCTTCTCAACCATTCTGCCTGTCTGCCTCGCGTCGCTCAGATCTGCAACTTGTGACTACCACTCAAGTTCAACACTTGTCATCCAAAGCTCTTCTTCTCCGAAAGACCTCCCGTGTCCGCCTCCACTGACACTCAAAAAGTCTGACATGGTATCAGAGCAGTAGGTTCCGAGTCCTAGCAACCTGCCACCATGATGCCAGTAATCATCTTTGCAGTCGTAGCTTCTTTGTACAAGCATGTATTGAACGCGTTTCTTTTCAACACTCATTTCAAAAGGAATTTCTACACACTGGTTACAAGAGAAAACCTAATTATGCAACATGGTCGTGGCCGAGAGCTTTCATTACATTTTATCCGACATTAGCCGGTAGTAGGGTAGTACACGAAAAAATAGATGTTGGTGATTGTGCACGTTTAAGATTTGCAATACTATGGAAAATATCAATGATGCATCATCCTTACTGATCGCCACTCGTTTCAAAATGTCAAGACTACCTAAATTTATGTCCTGCACAAACTTGATGGATGCATCCTATAAATGCTTTAAGTCAATAATCACATCAAATGGCCAAAGTCAACACATTATTCATCTCATATTCTTCACTGACCCTCATCTGCTCCATCTGCCTCATTCACCTCAGCTTCCTCGCATTCATCGACTCGAGCGGCCCTTTCGCACCGCCTTTCGTATTGTCGGGTGACGGAAGACTACCATCCGCCATCAGGACATCGGACACTACGAGTCTTCGTGCTCATGCTTAGAACTAACTGGGGAACATGCTATCACTCTCCTAACATCTACGGACCGGCATCACTGCTCACCTCACAACCTTCCTTGCTGCAGCCACCCTCCTCTCACTGTCACGATATCGGATACCACCAGTCTTCCTGCCCATCGGTCTCGGACCAACTTGGGAACAAGCCGTCACTCTCCTGACAACAGAGGAACTGGTTGCCTCGCCTGACGCCCACTACATCTCCCTTCATCGCTCCGTTTCCCGCCTGTTGCTGCCACTCCTCCATCACCCTCACCGCGACATCTTCATCCTCCTGAGCCTCCCATCCATTAGCCCTCGCACATTGTCCTCATTGCTCGCCAGCATTCATCATCTCCTCCACTCCATCTTTGCATTAGCCTGTGCCTCGTCATCCTCAATATTGCTTTGCAACACACTGGTTTTGCCCCTACACCCACTCCATAATCAATCGCTTCTCCACCATCATTTGCCTTTGCCATCTGCTCTACACACAAATCCGCCCGGTCGCTTTTGCGGCGACCTCCATCCACGCCAAACCTTTTGTAGCGCACGTGGTTTTTTCCCTATGCCCACTTCCTTGTCATCGGCTTTGCCTCCGTCATCCGCAATCATCTGCATCTTCTGCTAGCGCAATGATCTCCATGAGCTCGCTACCCGCTTCGCAACAGCCTACACCCACGCCAAGCAACATATTTCTCACGGCGTATTGACAATTGCCTTCCCCTTACCGTATTCCGTTCCTCTACTTCGCAACGTACGTGGTTTTGCCTCTGCACCCACTCTACCATCAGCAATGTTTTTGTCATCATCCGTTTTTCGTCATCTGCTCGTCACTATGATCCATCCGGTCACATCGCCTGTTATGCGATGACCTGCACCAACGCTAAAACTTCCACAGCGCACGCGGCTTGCCCCTACACCCACTCCGTCATCACCTCATCTTCCGCTTCCACATCATTTTCCGCTCGGCCAGTGGACCTGTCCGGTCTCATTGCGTGTTCTGCGACAATCTATGCCTACACTGCAATTTTCGTAGCGTATATGGTTACATCCCTACGGCAACTTCTGTCAGACATATGACTCCGACAAGGTCCTCCTTATAATACACACCTCTCGGATAATTGGAGCTCTCGATATCGGTTCAAGTCTCGTACCGAACCTCCTCAGCAACGGTTGGTCAGTCACGACCGTTCTACCAGAGTCGAGCGGCCCCTAATAAGCGACCACGTCGCCACGCATCTGCTTAGCGGAAAGAAGCCGTTAGTGCTTACTTTGTTCTGTTCTGTTGTGCATACGGAGGATGTTCATTCCATCCCTAGTTTAACCCATAACAGACTTTTCTTCCTGTTCGCCTTTGGTTCCACCGCTTCACAGCCGTGTATTTGCTCTGCTTGCTTCTTGTCACCTCTGTCCTCGCCATCCACTCTCAGCTCACGATCTGGCTCTTTGCTACTTTTGCTCCTTTGTCGCCAACCCATCACTCTCGCTCCACCTCAACTCTCTCTCTTTCTCAAGTAGCTACCTATCTACTTGGTACTCCTCTCCCATTCAGCAGTTTTCCGTAAGCTTTTGCGACTAACTCCTAGTGACGTTTCTCCTCTCGTCATTTCTGTCATCCACCTGACGTATGCACGCATGTTACCTTGCTTCTACCTGCTTCTACCCATGCCATCTCTTCTCATTACATTCTTCTCACATGGTATCAGAGCATCAGGCGACATCACCTGGTCTTGTGACCTAGTCATCGCTCTGCCGCCACCACTGTCTCCCTTCTCGGATCAGCACTCCTTCGTCACCGCCGCCGTCCCTTTGCGCCTCTCTGTCTCCGCGATAGCTGACATCAGCACCGCTTGGATTGTTCATCGCGCTGAAGTAACACCTCGTCCTCCTTTCATCAGCCTCATGTACTACATCTGCCCCATCATTTTCATCCTGTTTACACTCATCATTTCGAGCCGCGTACTCGCACCACCTTCTCGCGTCATCAGCGGCAGCAACGTAACTCTCGCCATGAGGACATCGGATACCGCCATTCTTCCTGCTCCCATTGTGAGCCAACTCGGGAACAAGCCGTGACTCTCCTTATATCGGCGGACCAGTGCCTCTGCTTGCTGCACAGCTTCCTCTGCTGCAAACTGGCTTCTTCTCGCTGTGATGACAACGAACACTGCCAGTCTTCCTGCCCGTCGGTCTCGGGCCAACTGGGGAACAAGCCGTCACTCTACTGAAAGCAGAGCGATTTGGTTGGCCTTCTCGTACTCCCCACCATGTCGTCACCTGCCTTACCATCCTTTGCCTGCCGCGACCTCGATCCCCCAACTCCGTCACAATCTCATAATCCTCATTAGCCGTTTGCTCCATCCTTCCGTCGTCCTCGTCTTCATCTGCTACCCTCAGCCCTCCTCATCATCTCCACTACAGCCTCCTTCCGTAGCTCAGCCTCATCTGCCTCCCTCAAGTTGCCCTTCGTCATCAGTATTATCCTCACCATCCTCCACAGCACTCCCCAGCGCACGTGGTTCCGCCTCTGCGCCCACTCAGTTATCAATCGCCCCCTCCTTTCTGCCGCCTTCGTTTCATCCTCCCCTCGGCACTAGGACCCGCCCAATCGCATCGCCCACTCCGCAATGACCTGCGTCCACAACTGAACTTCTACGCAACGCACGTGGTTTCGCCCCTGTGCCCACTACTTCAGCAACAAGCTTCCTCCTCCTCATCAGCAAGCATCAGCATCTACTACCAACACAAGGATCTACACGAGCTAGTTGCCTGCTTCGCAGCAGCCTGCACCCACGGCGGCAGCAGATTTCTCGAGGCGCGTCGACTCTCGACTTCCCCTTTCCGCATTCTACTCCTCTACTCTGAAGCGTACGTGATTTTGCCCCTGCACCCACTCTGCTGTTCAGCATTCCTCTGGCTCGAGCTGTCTTTCATCATCTGCTCAACACACGGCTTTGCCCGGTCGCATCGCCAACGTCGCGACGACTTGCGCCCACGCCAAAAACATCCTCAGCGTATGTGATTCCATCCCAGCGACCATTCTGCCGTTCAGCATTCCTCTGTTCTCATCAATCCTCCTCATCTACACGGTGTACAGATCTGCCTGACTGCATCGCCCGTCCAGCGAGGACCTGTATCCGCGCCAAATTCCTCGCAGCACTCGCACATTTCTGCAGCATCCTCCTCCTTAACATCCTCTTCCTCCTCCGCATCTTCCCCAACATCCTCCTCCAGTCTATCTCCATCATTATCTGCTTGGCAAACGGACGTCCCTCGTCGCACTACTCAGTGACCTATACCCACGTCAAACCTTCAGCACCTCGTCTCTTCCATCACCATCCTCTCTCTCTCTCTATCTCTTCTCTATCCAACCCCATCTCCTTCCTCAGCAGGATGAATCTGCTCCACAAAGCTGGTGAACAGACACCTACAACTACCACACACTCTCAACAACCAATCATCATAGCAGCACAAGCCCTCGACTGGACACACATTCCTATCCTTGATCAGTTGGGAGAAAACATCCACGACTTGTATGGTGGCATACAAGTCAAGATAAAGCACAATTTCCTCCGCGGTTATTAGCTCT
>SZWC01002652.1:100869-166517 GCA_023375785.1 Penium margaritaceum
TGTATGTATGTATGTATGCATGTATGTATGTATGTATGTATGTATGTATATATGTTTGTATGCATGTATATATGTATGTATGCACGTATGTATTTGTTAACTATGTTTTGTTCATCCATCGGAGGAAGGGAGAGGAGGAGGCCCGGGGTCAAGATTTCGGGGAGAGAGGTCGACGGATAATCCACCAGCACTTGGCCGAGGCGAGAAATCCCGAAGGATGTACTTTGGATCCGGGAAGTGACGAGACACAGGAAGGGCGTTTGAATGGATATTGTTGCCTGACTGGATTGGTGAGAGAGGAAAGGAAATAGCCCAAGGCTCAAGTGATGGCAATGGAGCCGTGACGAACATTGGGGAGAGAAGTTGAGGCCGAGACCTCTTATCCAAAAGAGCGTTTGATATGTGAGCCACTCTAGGGTACACCAACCAGGAGAGACGTAGGGAGAGCAATGCGAGAAGGGAATAAGAGGAGGAGACTGAAGAAAAACACGCTTCAAACAAATCCGATCAAGTTGTCACTGATTGACGGACCTTGCGACAGACACATGTTGCAACTCGCCTCTACACCTTATTCTGTTGCTTCATGGACGGCCCTCTACACTCGCCATTTATTCAGATCCTTGCGAGTGCTCATCTTGCGAGCTCTGCTGCGAGCCCAGTGGCTGTCAGCTAGATTAAGAGATTGCTGCCCCTTTGTCGACCCAGACCGTTGAGCGGGACCCATGTCCTGTCTCTCAAAAAGTTAGAATATAAAAGATAGTCGGGAGTGTGCATGTGTGTGTGTGAGTGTGTATGTGTGTGAGGCTAACCCCCACGTAGTCATCATTGTCGGATCCTGAGTTCCCGGTGGAGCATCAGACGCCCCGCACAAGAATGACTGCACGAGAGTCCCCGGTGGCCTTCTACGCCATCTGCAGTTGCTGCAATGCACCACACCAGCTGGGCGTTCGCACGGTTTTGAGTGTAATACAATGGTCGCTTCACCCATTCGCTGGGACCGTGGAGAAGTGTTGACAGCACTGGCTACAGAGGGTTCCTCTTGACGAGGAGTCCAAACCTGTGGAGGGCTGAGAGGAGGTTGTACACAAGGGTGGACGTCGAGCCGCTGGTGCAGCTGAAGAGCGGGCTAAGGCGTATCGGGCTTACCGACGATACCAGCAGGAGCTCCACTGCCTGTAGGAGAAAGATCCAGTACGCACCATTTCCCGCACAAGTTGTTGTATGGGTGGTCCCCTCCCACTTTGTCCCGCTGTTCCAAGGGATACCAATCAACTTGTCGCACTGTTGTCGTGCATGGACAAGCTCCAACAAATCATCCGTTACCAGAAGAAGTTTACGGTTTGTGTATCTTGGTGGGTGATGTTTAGGGGAATAGTTGTGTGATTATAAGTAGTTCTTTTACTTGTGTATTTGGGAACATTGACTGAAGAAGAGTTTGATTATTCATTTGCTTTATTTCTTCTATTGTTCACACTTGGTTTCGGAAATGTTTATGCCAAATTCTGGTGAATGAATAACCGTAAAGGTCATATTGAATGAGTAAATAAATTAGAGGAATCATGTTGAATGATCCCGTATTTCATCATAAGTTGTAGTGAATGATGCCATGTAATGTGGAGGGAAATTTATGACGTGCTTTTGTGCTGATTTGACGGATTATCCACCGACAGAAAGTGAAGAGAACCGAGTGGGTAGATGAATTTAGTGGATAATAGCTGCATTTGTTGCACCAAAAAGAGCAACGTGAGGTGACCAGAAGTACTGAAGTGTCGGATTGAGAGAGAAGCATAGTATTGACCAGCGGGAATAGCGCAGCTCAAACTGCATCAGAGAGCAAGTCCTCACATGTTGTCAAACCCAGCTTTAGCTGATGACGAAAAAGGTTAGAACAGTGGTAATGGTGCAAGGAGCGTGGACTCTCTTGCTTTCTGTGACTAGTGTGACAAGCACCTTTAGATTGCTCTATAGTTTGACGTAGAGAGTTTGGCATACCTTCGACTAGCAGGACAACATAGGAGCATGATCGATCGTCCACTCGTATGGTACAACGTGTAGAGGGCCTCGAAGGAGGCCCCCCTCGCACCCCTCAGCCGCCACAGGTCTCACATTACCGGTGACCCGTTGGACGAGCCCAGGCGCTATGTCGCCGGTGAATCATTCGATAGAATGACCAGTTTGCTCGGCAATTGGATACGTGCCTATGGTGACAAGACCTCGCGTGATCCATTGCCTGGAGTAGACGTACACCGCGATATGAGGCAAGCCGGCACCATTCAACGCTACACGAATAATAACCCAGAGAATTCTGCGGGATTGGACCCCATGTTTGCGTGGGATCTGGTAGATTACCGGTCCCCACAATTGTTCAATGAACACAATGACATGGACCATGAAAAAGAGGAGTTGTTCCATGTCCGGCGCCTCGAGAAACTTGGCAAATGGAAAGCAATTCGATGGGTACGTCTCACACACAAAGTCGATGAGAGGCCGGATGATGAAGGGACGGACCAACAAGATGGAATCCATGGACAAAATGATTCTATGCAGATGGAAGATACAGACGAGGAGCCTACTAGAGATGACAAGCCCATCCTACTCTACAAGGTTGTCACGTCCAACGAGAGGACCCTGTAGGAGGTCATGGATATGACATCCTCATAAGAGGTGTCGCGATGCCTCGAGTTATCCACACCAAGGAAGCCCTCTCCAGCACCCTCTGTCACTGACGTAGAAGAATACAAGGACCTGTGTCATCTTCAGGATGACCGGGAGGAAGAGGATGCCATATCACTGGATCATCTTTCCGTGCAGGCCCTACACGCCTTGCATCAGCCAATATCCTTAAGTCGGCGAGGCTCGCCGTCTCGACCGACTCAACCCACGACGACCAGCTTCTGAAAGCGGCATATCCTCATCGCGACCCAGGAGGGCCTCAAAAGGTGTGGAGCAGCAAGACGTAGGAGGCTGATAGCATGGGAAGTCCATGGTGAATTTTCATCGACTAGAGGTGATACCCACCACCTTGTAGAGATAGAACCTTTCAAGGATTCCTCTATCTGGCAAGAAATCCTTCGACCATGACGGACTGCGCCGGATGGATGCCGATGCTTAGCTAGGCATAAGTGTTTCTTTTAAGGTGGGAATACTGGAGCCAGTGTGAGGTTCTTCTGGGACACGCATCCCGTCAATTGTCCCCCAGATGATGCATAACGTGCGACCAAGCAAGTTGGTCATGCCATCTCATCGTCAAGCGAGCATAACAGCAGCTGTCCTAATTGCAGGATGGCCTCAACAGCAATCCCAAGGAACCGTTGGGTTTATTACATAGAGGCGACAAACAGTGGCTCAATCTGTGGCCCGGTCGAACCGTCAATCTTACGATGACCTACGACCAAGCCGTCCCAGATATCATCATCGTTAGTAATCTACCGGTCCTTTTTCTTTAAAATTAGTGGCAGATCTAGCAAATCCGTATCTGATGCTAGTACCAATATAGGACTTTTAATCTCCCTCGGGATCTTGAAAGTGCTATAAGACACATCTGTTGGTTATTGAACATTCTTTCTCCTCATACACACTTACACTTGTACCTGATATTACACGCTACATGGTTATCAAGAGGTTGTACACGGAATACATATATATGACCCATCTCTTGCCAATTCCAATGAAAGGTTGCAAGTCCAAAATGGTTGATTATCAATTAAGCAATATAAAAATGAAATTACCAGCCTAATATACCAGTTAAAGTAGAGTTTTAATGAACGCAAGGAGCAAAAAGTGGAAGATTAATTGTTTGATGTCCTCGTGTCTCTGTCTTTATCAACCACTCGGTCATCCAGACACCAATCTGTTAGAAAATGCACATCTCCTCTGAATCTGCTCAGAATAGTGATCTATCGGTACCAGTAGAAAGATCATGATGACACTATTGCTCTCCTCGTATAGGCTATCAATTCATACAGCTACAAGGACGCGGTACACCGACCTGACACTGCACACTGACAAGCTATAACTCTGGAAGAATTCACCAAACTCAAGAAAAAAGACACCTGGATCCTCGTTCCTTGACCCGCTTATTCTCCTAATATTACATGCAAGTGGGCCTTCTTTATCAAGCTGGACACGGGCTAGCATCACTGCTACAAGGTGTGTATCGTCGCTCATGGACATAGCCAAACACTCGGTGTCAACTACATTAGAAGAATGGAATGAGCGGAGATAGGAAGAGCAGAAGCAAGCTGAAGCAACGCAACGTTCAGGTTAGTTGGTTGAGTGATGCGAGCAGGAAGGCATGAGCAGAGTTGAGGAGTTAGCCGTAGAATGTGAAGGGAGCCAAGACACCAGAGCTAGGAGGTAGAGAGGAACTTGAGAGAGAACGTCCGTGCGAGGCAAGTGATGGATGACGAGTAATGAGCAAAGGGTGATAGAGCAAGGAGTAGTGAGCTAGGACTGGTTGGCAAAGGCAGAAAGAGCGAGAGGCGAGGAGAGCGAGAACACGGCAACAAGGCCGCAGAACCAAAGCAAACAGGTCGCAAAGAACTATTCTGGTTAACTCAAGGGAATGGTATAAAAGGGCAGAATAGAACAAGGATACGGCACAATGGCTTCTTTTCGCTAGCCGGACGCGAGTGATAGGTGTCACTTTATTAGGGGATATATTGACGGTGATTTTTGAAGGGTCGAGCGACCAGAGTACCGTTTAGTCAAGATGGTTTGGTAACAGGACCTGAACCGTTATTATGAAGGGAATTCTTCAGCCGCAGATATGCACGGAGTCCGTTTCGTGAGGAAATTCCAACACCCTCCTTGAAACTAACATAGTATATTTTATGTAGTCTTAGATTTGCACTAGTATCACGTTCACTGTTACTGTATTAGTGAGGCGAGGATGTGGATGGAGATGATAATCAGGGCAGAAGATGAAAGGAAGGATGTCTGGGTGTCAGAAGAATGGAATGAGTAGAGACGTCAGGAGCAGAAGCAGGTAGAAGCAATGGGAAGTGTAGGTGGGTCGGTTGACTGACGGGAGTTGAGAGGTGCGAGCAGACTCAAGGAGTTTGCCGCATAACGCAAAGGAAGCGGAGATACCAGGACAGAGAGGAAGACAGAAGCTTGAGAGAGAATGAGAGTGTGAGGCAAGGAATAAGTGAAGAGTAGTGAGCTGATAATCGTTAGTGAAGGGAGAAGGAGCGAGAGGTGAGCAGAGTGAGAACACGGCAGCAAAGTCGCGGAACCGAAGGGAATAAGATGCAAATAACTGTTCATGTTAAGTTTGGAGGGAATGAATGTCCTCCATATATACAAGAGGACAGAGCAAAGAGAAAGAGCAACGGCTTCTTTGCTAGCTGGACTCGGGTGACTCTTTGTCACGTTGATCGGTAACGGGTCATAGGAGACCGTTGGACAGATTGTTTGTTCTCTCTTTCAAGAGATGATCTCGACCTCTTCTCGGTTTACCCAGGGCCCTTCCGTAACGACAAGTGGAGCCAGAGAGCACATATTTCTGACACCCTCCCTGAATCTGGCTCGCTTCTTGTATGGTTAGTTTCCTCCTTGGATTTTCCAGGGCATGAATTGCGCGTAAGTATGATCCCTGAGTACTGTCCTTGTAGCAGTCACAAACCAATCGGATTCGAGCAGAAGCCAGCATTCCACAGTGTTGCAATCTTCGTGGTTCGTGGACTGGTGGAGGAATGGGGCAGCGGCATGCGTGAAGTAGGTCTCTCTATATCTCACAGAGGGTACATTTGCGTTTGCTGATGACTGGATGGAAGGTGGGAGGAGCAATACTGGGTAGTGCTCCTTTCTCCCATAAAGGGTACCAATGTGGAGTAGAAGTTTGTAGGGAAGCATCCACCTCCTTTGTAGGGAGGGTAGTGTTGGAGAGTGAAGGAGATAGGGACACCTTTGATGTAGCAGAGGTGGAAACAATTGCAGAAATCTTACGACCACTGCAAAATGTCTGTTACTCCACTTGTAATGAGGATCAGGTCCTTACATTGCATAAAGGGTGACGAGGGAAGGATGAGAAGCTCACGGGCCCATAGATGCAGGTGGTGGCGTTGATAAGAGGCCGAGATGCTGGGAGAGGAGATCTTTTGGCGATGAAGGTCATTGTCAGTGGAGACGAAGGTAGTGTTGTTGGGCGGAGCTGATGAGGAAAGAAGTTTTAAGTATATGAGTTAAATAGTGTGCACTCCGGAGTAGAGAGGTAGAGTGCGGCAACGGTAAGTGTCCACACGTTGCAAAAAACCTGTTATTGGCGTAGGCTGCTACAAAGTTGGCCAATAGCTCGTTCACTCCCTGGTGATTGGCGGCAGATGCTCATGAGTGCTGACGAGGAGGTGGAGGCAGCGATTTTGGACACAGGGGTAGGACCACGTACGCTAAAGAAATTTCGGGTGGACATAGGTCGTCAAGAGTAGACAATGCGACGGGGCGGATCCTTGTGCCGAGCGGATGAACAAAGCAGAGAAAGGCTGAACGATGGAGTGGGCGCAGGGGCAGGACCTCGTGCGCGGCTAAAATAGGGGAATAGAATGCGGCAAGGAGAAGGTAGGAGCCGATGCGCCACGAGAAATTTACTGCCGGCGAGGGTGCAGGCTGCTGCGAAGTGAGCAGCTAGCGCGTGCAGATCCTTGTGCAGGCCACAGATGTTGATGATGAGGAGGCAAAGTGATGATGACGGAGTGGGCGAAGGGGCGAGCCATGTACGCTGTAGGAAGTTACGACGTGGGTGCAGGTGGTTGCGTAACAAGCGATGCGACCGGGAAGATCCTCGTGCCTAGCAGGAAAAATGATGTGGAAGCTGAAGAAGGCTGGGTTGACTGATGGCTTAGTGGGTGCAGGGGCGGAACCTCGTGCGTTGTGAAAGTTGATGATGAGGGAGGCTGATGAAGAGGCGTTTCGGGGATGAGGCAAACAAAGCTCCGTGATGCTGATGTGAAGAAGCAAAGGAGGAGGTGGAAGTAGAGGATAACGAGTGGAGGAAGATGGCTGGTGATGATGCTGATGGTATGGAAGGACAGGAAAGATGACGTTAATGGAGGAGGCACAACAAGAGGATGATGCACGACGATTCGGTGACGATGGAGGAAGCCCAGAGGAGGCTGACTTGAGAGGAGGTCGAGAAGGCAGTAGTGAGGGTGGAGGTTGATGAGGATGGAGATGATGTAGCTAGAGGAGTTGTAGTGGAGGGAGGATGGCAGACTGGCGGAGTTGACAGTGGACGTAGGGCGAGGCAGCCAGTTCCCTTGTTGTCAGGAGAGTGATGGCTTGTTCCCCAGTTGGCCCGAGACTGACGGGTAGGAAGAATGGTGGTGTCTAATATCCTGACAGCTTGAGATAAGACGACTACAGGAGGGCAAGTCATGAGGTAGGTGATGATGCCGGTCCGTTGGTCAGAAGAGTGAAGGCTTGTTCCCCAGTTGGCCCGAGACCAACGGGCAAGAAGACTGGTGGTGTCCGATTTCCTGGTGGCAAAAGGCGATCTGTCGTTGCTGACGACGAGTAGAGGCGACGCGAGAGAGTGACTCGGTGCGATATATGTGAGATGGCCGAGGCAGACGAGGCAGATGAAGAGGATGTTGACAAAAGAAGAAGATGAGGGAAGGGGAAGCACATGTGAGGGCTAGATTGATGAGAGACAACCGGCAGCAGACGGCAGGAAGCTTCTACGAAGATGACGACAGATGGCGGATCGAGACCTGCTTACGGGTGTTGTTGACGTTGAGTCACCAATTGTTGGTCACGGGCACGAGATGGGCGTAGGACTTTATCAGGGTAACACGAAGTTTTCTTTAGCACAAAGGGCACTTAAGGCGGTACTGCTGATGTCTGCTAATGGTAGAGAGGCGCGAGGTTGCGGTAGAGGAGGCTGAGGAATGCAGGTGAGAGAAGTGTGCTAATGACGACGGCAGAATGATGACTGGGTCACGGTGCACCAGATGATGTTGCCTGTTGCTCTGATACCATGTCAGAACAATGGAATGAGTAGAGACATCAGGATCAGAAGCAAGTAGAAGTAATGGGAAGTGTAGGTGGGTTGATTGAGTGACTAGAGCAGACTCAAGGAGTTAGCCGTATAATGCAAACGAAGTGGAGGCACCAGGGTAGAGAGGAAGACAGAAGCTGGAGAGAGAATGAGAGTATGAAGCAAGGAATAAGTGAAGAGTAGTGAGCTGATAATGGTTAGTGAATGGAGAAGGAGCGAGAGGTGAGCAGAGTGAGAACACAATGGCGAAGGAACAGAACCGAAGGGAACAAGATGCGATAAGCTATTCAGCTTAATTTTGGAGGGAATGAACTTCCTCCATACATACAAGAGAACAAAGCAAAGAGAAAGAGCAACGGCTTCTTCGCTAGTCAGACACGGGTGACTCTTTGTCACATTGATCGGTAATAATCCACAGGAGAACGTTGGACCGATTGTTTGTTTTCTCTTTCGAGAGATGATCTGGGCCTCCTTTCGATTTAATGGGGGCCCTTCCGTAACAAGAAGCGGAGCCAGAGAGCACATATTTCAGACACTGGGATCTTAGGGAGGTCTTCCACGTTGATCCTTTCTGGTTGATTTGTTCTCCACCGGTGTCCTCTTGTCGTTTGCATTCTCGGTGAATGTCGATTATAAGACCGAAGATGTCATCTGAGCAGGGATCATAGAACTGAGGGATAGAGTTAAATGGATGATCGGTGGTGAGGTATTGGATGATGAGATCTTGATATTTGGCAAGGAAGTAGGCGTTCCAGTACTGATGAATGTTGAAAGTGGGGAGGTCGACGTGGAAATAGCCTCGGTCTTTGCTGAAGATGTCCCAAAGTTCAAGGTCGTCAAAGCTCACGTCAGCATGTAGTTCCATTGCAGCAAGCCATTCATCGTAAATGACTATGCGTGCATCGTTGAAGTGGAGAATTGAGATTTTGTGAGCCAGTTCGACATCTCCTTGCTTGATTCGTTTGCCATGTCTTCACTAGTGGTGACATCGACGTTGAGTGGTTGAACCCCCACTGAGTGACATGTGTGAAGGTTCCTAGAAAGCTGGTCAGAGGGGGAGGTCAAACGTTTGGCAGGTGCAGTACACAGTGAGGCGGAGTGGAGATTCCTGCAGCAGGCTGGACACCAGGATGGAACCAGGTATAGTTTTGAAGACTTTTACTATGGGTACGCCGTGCAATAGTCGAGACAACCAAGTGGCTGCTTGTGTTGGGAAGATGATGAAGGTGAATGATGGTGGCTAGGTGATTGAAGATGAAGTGGGCGTGGGGACAGAGTCTCGTGCATTGAGGAAGTTTTCGGCGTGGTCGTGAGTCGTTAAGCAATGGGTAATACAACCGAGCGGATCCGTGTGCCGAGCAGGTGATGAAAGCGGATAATGACAGGGGAATGTCGAGCGATGGAGTGGGCACATGGACGAGCCGTGTGCGCTACAGATAGTTTTGGCATGGGTGTAGGTCGTCGCCGTACAGGCGATGTAACCGGGCGGATCCGTGTGCCAAGAAGATGAGCATGGACGATGATAAAAAAATGATTGACGGCGGAGTGGACGCAGGGGCGAAACCATGTACGCTGCTGTAGAGGGATAGAATGCGGTAAGGGGAAGGCAAGTGCCGACGCGTCGCGAGAAATTTGCTGCCGGCGTGGGTGTAGGCTGCTACGAGACAAGAAACTAGCATGTGCAGGGCCTGGTACTAGCCACAGATGCTGATAATGAGGAGGCAGAAGCTGATGATAGCGGAGTGGGCGCAGGGGCGAACTACTTGCGCTACAAGAAGTTTCGGCGTGGACGCAGGTCGTCGCCCAACGGGCAATGCGACCAGGCGGAACCTTGTGCCGAGCGGACAAGGATGCGGAAGCGAAGGAAGGCGAAAGCAGCTCATGGCTGAGTGGGCGCAGGGGCAACCACGTGCGCTGCGAAGCAATTTGGATGATGATGAAGAGGAGGCGGCAAGGAAATCAATGTAAGGGCAGGTGGAGGATGAGGAGGAACTAATGATGAAGCTGATGGTGCAATGAGGGATGAAGATGATTACTACAGAGGCCGAGAGTGAGGGAGGTCTTGTAGCAGGAGGATGACAATAATGCGATAAGAGGAGTCACAGTGGAGGGTGGATGGAAGAGAGAGTGGAGACAATAGTGGGCGCAGAACGAGGCACCTAGTTCCTTTGTTGTTAGGAGAGTGACGGCTTGTTCCCTAGTTAGCCCGAGACCGATGAGCAAAAAGACTGGTGGTGTCCGATGTCCTGGTGACGGAAGGCAATCTGCCGTTGCTGACAACGAGCAGAGACGGTGCGAGAGGGCAGCTCGAGATGATGAATTCGAAAGAACTGAGCTGGACAAGTCGAACAAGGCTGATGATGCTGAGAAAGGGGGATGAGGGAGGAGGATGCGTTTGCAAGAGCTGGGGCGAAGAGAGGTAGCAGAAGATGAGTGGCAGGAAGCTTATAGGAAGATGACAACAGCTGGCAGCTCGAGAGCTTTTCTCAGTTATTCTTTGATATCTCCTCACCAGCCTCACCATGGGCGCGGATGTGGACGCAGAGCTTGGCCGAGATGACGATATGTTGTTTTCATCTAAGGAGTAGACAAGGTAGTGTTGCTGACGTTAGCGTCTGAGGAAGGGGAGAGTCGTGGGGTGGCGATAGTGGCGGCAGAGGAAGTTTGGGCAGAAGGCTGAGGCGATGGCGATGGCAAAGCGTTGACTGGGTCACGAGGCACCATGCGGTATTACCGGAGGCTCTGATACCATGTCAGAAGAATGGAATGAGCGGAGATGGGAAGAGCAGAAACAGGTAGAAGCAACGCAACGCGCAGGTTAGTTGGTTGAGTGATGCGAGCAGGAAGGCATGAGAAGATTCGAGGAGTTAGCCACGGAAAGTGAAGGGAGCCGAGACACCAGAACTGGGAGGTAGAGAGGAACTTGAGAGAGAACGTGAGTATGAGGCAAGTGATGGATGATGAGTGACGAGTGAAGGGTGACAGAGCGAGGAGTAGTGAGCTAGGACTGGTTGGCGAATGCAGAAAGAGTGAGAGGCGAGGAGAGCGAGAATGCGGCGGCAAGGTCACGGAACCGAAGGGAAGAGGATGCAAATAGATTTTCTCGTTAACTCAAGGAAATGAACATCCTCGGTATAAAAGGGCAGAACAAAACAAGGATACGGCACAACGGCTTCTTTTCGCTAGCTGGACGCAAGTGACAGGTGTCACTTTATTAGGGGACATATTGACAGTGAGTTCCGAATGGTCGACCGACCAAATAGCTATTTAGTCAAGGTGGTTCGGTGACAGGACATGAACCGTTATTGATAGGGGAATGCTCCAGCTGTAGATGTGCACGGAGTCAGTTTCTTTAGGAAATTCTAACAAACTACAGTGACACCTTTGCTCCTGTCACCAAGTACTCCTCCATCTGCATGATACTTGCTATTGCTGTCGGCAAAAACTGGCATCTCCACTAGATGGACATAACAAATACTTTCCTCAACGGTGACATCAACAAAACAATCAACATGTCGCAGATTTAAGGTTTTATCTAGTCTGACAATTGTGACCATGTCTGTTCAGCGTTCTTTACATGGCCTCAAGTAGGCTCTGTGCCAATGCAACTGCAAGATCAATACGTTTTCATTCTTCATGGCCTTTGGCATCTTCACTCAGACCATTTGGTCTACTTCCTTCATGGAGCTCACATGTTGGGCATAATTATTTTCATGGATGACCTTGTGCTCTTTTTTTTTCATCTCTTCCTGTCATTTGCAACAACAAACAACAAGCAACAACTGTCTCATCGTCTTGAGATGTCCGACCTGGGTCCCCTGGCGTACAACTTTGGCATCCAAGTCCGGCTTGACATGGCAAAGTGCCATATCACTCTGACTAAGCAGAACTGTCTCCAACATGTGACGGACATGTTCGACCTTTGAGAATCCTCTGCTGTACGTATCCCACTGGTTGTCCACCACACGCTCACAAAGATTGCTCCGACCACAGCTCATGTTCCTACATAGGACATCAAAGGGTATCCTAGCATGGTCGGTTTCCTTATGTACGTATCCATTGCCACGTAGTCTGATTGCGTCTACGTTGTCGGTATTATCAGCAAGGACTGTCATCAACATATGCCCAGCCATATTCATCGTCTTAAAATGCTCTATTCATTATCTTTACAACAGCACCGCTCTTGGAATTTGCTACTCTACCGATGGCCTCCCCATTGTCATGGACTATTGCACTACCGATTTGTCTGGCAACCATGCCACTAACCGCTCCACATCGGGGTATGTGTTTCTACTTCACGGCGGTCCGGTCTCTTCGATCTGGAGGAGAGAGGGGGCCTTGGAGCAGCGAGCATGTGGGAGTGAAAGGGCATCAGTTGTGCTAACGAATGGTTGTAGGATCACTCAAAATGATGGAGTACATACAGAGCTAGAGCGTGGGCAAGTCAGTCCTCTCACAAGCCACACCACTTAGCCATGGAGGCTAAGGTTCACACACTACAGTCCACAATCGTACACAATAGAGGAATCAACCTAACAATCAAGCTGACCAGTTAAACACGACCTAGAGAGCTAGAGGATGCTCTCATGGCATACTCCTAGTGGTGACATCACCCAAAATCCCATGGAATATTGCCACGTGTCTATGGCTAGCACACAAGGATCTCACCTCACTTAAAAGGCAAGGAGTGTCAGGGGAATGCAATGAGCAAGGATGGCAGGAGCAGAAGAAAGTAGAAGGACTGAAACATCCAGGAGCGTGTTAGCGGAATGACGGAAGCAGAAAGGTGAGTCCGGTCGCAAGGAGTGAGTCACAAGGCGTTGAGAAAGACGAGATCCCGGAGCTCCGACATAGACAGAGGGTAGTGAGAGAGCACGAGAGTGAAGCAAATGAGGTACAGAGATTGGGCGAAGGATCAAGAGTGACGAAGTGAAGAGTGGGCTGAGGGTGGTGAGGAAAGACGGTATTAGCTAGGAGCGAGCAGAGCGAGAGCACGGCAGCAAAGCTACAGAACCAAGAGGGAACATGATGGACAGAACTGTTTTGGTTAACTCGAGGGAATGAACATCGTCGGTATAAAACGACAGAGCAGGAAAAAATGAGCAAAGCAACGGTTTCTTCTCGCTAGCCGGACGCGGGTGACAGATGTCACTTTATTAAGGGATGAATTGACGCATCAAACTCCACGGTCATACTGACCGAGAGCCGTTAGGTCAAGGTGGTTCGGTCTCGGACCTGAACCGTTATTGAGAAAGTAGGGATAAGTCTTGTTGGAGTCTATTATTTCCAACATACCCCCTAAGTCCGACAAGAGTTAGTAGCAGTACCTCTCCTAATCTCCAGGAAGTTGACCATTGCAGTGTTCGAGGAGACCTTTCCACATGGCCTGCAGGTCACTGGGATGAGCTGCCACTAGGTGGTAGAGGTCTCTGGCCATGGAAGTGCCGCAGCCAGGTTAGGAGACCGTAGTCAAGGCTGTCCTGCTTTTTGGTCATCCCAGCTGGGGAGAAGCGCTTGCCAAGATATTTAGGTTTTCCAAAGAGGGCATTCGTAGTTGCAAATTCACCAGTGAGCTCTGGGTAGAGGAGGGTGTAGATTTGTGTCTGCCACTCCTTGATGTTGCTTTCTTGTTTGTAGATGATTTCAATAGCTTGTCCTTGTCCAACTATTGCAAGAGCATGGGAGGGTGCTGGAGAGTCCTCTGCCACTGGTTCTTCTTCCTCTTCTTCTTCTTCTAGTTCCACTGGATCAATCTTGAGGTAGGTTCTGGAGTTGAGCGCGTTGGACAAAGGCAGAACTTCGGGATTGTCTCGGTAGGAGAGGGTGATCCACCGCCGCTTCCATGCCTCTTGTTGCAAGTTGAACCAGAGTTCTGGTCCACTTCGTGCAGTTTTGTGTAAATGATGGAAGGACATATCCACGAGGTTAAAGAGATGTCCCCAAATCAGGAGGAAGGTTGTGTGATAAAGGTGTGGAGGATGCTGGGGAGTGTGTCGATGCTTGTATGTATCGAGGAGAAAATCGGAAACACAGTATTCATGGATGAAGATGGTGCTAGTCACTATCAATACGGTATGTGACCAGCTATAGATGTTGCTTCCGTCTTGCTCAAGAGTGGGACACGTGTGCCAAGGATTGACCATGTTGATAGGGTTAGAGGGGCAGAAGGGTGATGCTGAGGGAGCTGACAGTTGTAGGACGCAGGGGTGGAACCACGTGCGCTACAGGAGGTGAGTGAGATCGCAGGTCGTCGTGGAACTGGCGATGCAACTAGACGGAGCCTTATACTAAGCGGAGGATGATGAGAAACCGGAGAGGTGGATGATGCCAAAGTGGGCGTAGGGGCAGAACCTCGTGCGCTGCGGAGGGTTCGGCATGGGCGCAGGTCATCGCAAAGCGGTCGATGTGACCAAGCGGATCCTTCTGCCGAGAAAGCAAGGAAAGTGGATGATAGCGATGGAAGGCTGGAAGGCAGAGTGGGCGCAAGGGCAAAACCTCGTGCGCAACAAAATAGAGGGGTAGAATGCGGCAAGGAGAAGGCTCGTGCCAACGCGCTGTAAGAAATCTGCTACCGGTGTGGGTATAGGCTGATACAAAACAGGCAATAGCTTGTGCGGATCCTTGCGCTGGCCACAGATACTATTACTAAGGAGGCGGAAGCGGATAATACAGGAGTGGACGTAGGGGTGAAACCTTATGCGCTACGGAGGTTTTCATGGTGGGTGCATGTCGTCGCAGAACGGGCGATGCAACTAGGCGGATCCTTGTGCGGAGCAGATAATGTGGAAGTGAAAACGGAAGGAGGCGGAGGTGACTGATGACTGAGTGGACGCAAGGACAAAACCACATGCGCTGATGAGAAAGGCTGATGAGGAAGGCTGACGCGGAGGCGGTGCAGACGACGCTGCTGAGGTTGGGATGAGGCAAAAGGCTGATGGAGCTGAGGAGGCGAAACGGATGACGAAGAATGACGTGAGCGAGGCAGATCAGGTTGGGTTCAGACACGCTGCTGGAGTGGTAACGAGGAGGGGGGCGAAGGCAGTAGCTGAAGATGAAGATGATCTGAAGCTGAAGGGGGAGAAGGATGATGAGGCAGATGAGGACATGGCGGAGGCGAAGGATGAGGATCGCGGCATGCAGAAGATGGTGAGAAGGGAGGCGGTGCGGTAGTGAGCGCGAGTGACACATCCAAGTCCTCTACTTCCAGGAGAGTGACGGCTTCTTCCCCAGTTGGTTCGAGACCGACGGGCAGGAAGACTGGCGGTGTCCGATGTCCTGTCGGCCAGAGGAATTTGGCTGCAACGGTGAGAGTTGTGAGGTGAGCAGGATCACTACTTCGCTGGTGTGAGGACAGTGACAGCTTGTTCCCCAATGAGCTCGCAATGGGAGTAGAAAGACTGGTGGTGTCCGATGTCCTGACAGCGGAGACGGATGCTGCTGCTGACGACTAGAGAAGGCAGTGCAAGGAGGCGGCTCGAGATGATGGATGTAAGTGAGCTGAAGATGATGGGGCAAAGGAAGCAGACGAGGCGGATGAGGGGACAGAAGACGACAGAGGTGCTTGCGGAGGCTGAGGAGACAAGAGGCAGCAGACAACGAACAGTAGGAAGCTTCCAAGAAGTTGACGGCAGGCGGTAGCTCGAGAGCTGCTTGCGGCTGTTGTGAGCGACGAGTCACTAATTGTTGGCCACGGGCACGGAATGGGTGCAGGGTTTCCTTAGGATGACGAGACGTTTCTTCAACGCGAGAAACACTTGAAGCGGTGGTGCTGATGTCAGCTGCTGGTGAAAGAGAAAAACGCGAAGTGGCGGTGGCAGCGGCAGAGGACTACAGATCTGAGAAGTGAAGCAATGGTGGTGGAAGAGTGATGACTCGGTCACGGAGTACCAGGTGATATCGCCTGATGCTCTGATACCATGTCAGATGAGTGCAATGAGCAAGGATGGCAGGAGCAGAAGCGAGCGGAAGCACTGAAACATCCAGGAGCGTGTTAGTGGAATGATGGAAGCAGAAAGGTGAGTCCGGTTGCAAGGAGTGAGTCACAATACCTTGAGAAAGACAAGACGCCGAAGCTCCGAGGTAGACAGAGGGCTATGAGAGAGCACGAGAGCGAAGCGAATGATGTACAGAGATTGGACGAAGGATCAAGAGTGACGAAGCGAAGAGTAAGCTAAGGGTGGTGAGTGAAGATAGTAGGAGCTAGAAGCGAGCAGAGCGAGAGCACGACAACGAAGCGGCAGAACCAAAAAGAAACAGGATGGACACAACTGTTTTGGTTAACCCGAGGGAATGAAGATCCTCAGTATAAAACGACAGAACAGGAAAAAATGAGCAAAGCAACGGCTTTTTCTCGCTAGCCAGACGCGGGTGACAGATGTCACTTCATTAGGGGATGACCTGACACATCGAACTCAATGGTCAGTCTGACTGAGAGCCAGTAGGTCAAGGTGCTTTGGTCGCGGACCTGAACCGTTATTGAGAAAGTAGGGATAACTCTTGTCGGAGTCTATGATTTCCAAGAAGGAGGGGTACCTAAATCCTCGTCATCACACTCTAACAAGCCAATCCTAATACCAAGGACCTTTTTGGATATTTTACCAATCGGGTCTTGACGCTAGACCTCTTGCTTTTTTCTTTTCTCAGGCTAAGGCATGGAGTCGTTGCCCATGGTCACCTAGACACCGGCGGTCCATGACCGCAGAAACTTGTAAAATTCATATCTCTCATTCCGACCGTTGGATCGGCGTGAAACTTGGACCATTGACAATTTTGTCAGAATATTGCACGTGCTGCCGTAAATGGGACACGGTCGCGGGGACAAGTGTTTCAGTGGTGGCAGAAGCACGAGCAGAAGCAAAGCGGGACCAACGATAGGAGGATGAACCGGAAGCGAATGATGATGCAAGATGATGAGGAGAGGCCTGGGCATAGCACCGAAGGTGCGAGTACTGAGATCTTTGTAGGAAGGGAGTCGACGCAGCACTTTGAGGGAATGGCGGAAGCTTCATTGTAGGTGTGCGCGTTGCTGACGTATGAGTGACGTTTAACAAAAAGGGGAGGGCGCAGTGCGGGAGCACGGGCGCTGCACTGAGATTGAGGGCAAAGGGACTGGAGGCGACCCAAAGGGCAAGCCTGAAGGATAATCCAATGGATTGATTAGAGACTGAGGTACAAGCAATACAAATAGGAAAGGTCTAACCTAGCGCGCTTCGTCGAGCGGGCATAGAGGTGGCGGCACGGGCGAGTGCGAGAGCAGGTAGCGCCTCGAGACCACGATTTGGCTTTTATGGCCGTACGCATAGGGGAGTGGTGAGTGCAAGCACGATCTTTGCAGGTGCGTTTTACCTAGGCCGTTGTGGTTTACGGACGTTGGTTTTGGTCTTGGCGTTGCTCGCACAGTTTGTCGGTCGTGGGACCATTCGGGTGTTGATCCTGTGACTCCAGAGATGAACCTGCATTGTCACTCTTTATTTTCTCAGTGGCTGCACCCCTTGAGGCAATCTCTGAGATAATATCCGATACCCCCCTTAGATCGGGAGAGGGGTACAAGCCTTGAATGGTAGGCCTGCGAGTCCTGCTCTTGTATGAGTGCAGCAAAGAAAGAGCTTGGGAGGCTTTGGAGGCGGTGGACGTCTCAGTACCAGGTTGTACAGGGAAGAGAGGAAACATGGGCGATGCAGTAGTTTTTTAGTACTGTCGGTGAGCATAGTAGCTGAGGGATCTTCAGTGAGGGGGAAGGAACAGTTCGTCAGTAGTGTGGAGGGAAGTTCAGTTGAGTTGCAGTGAGGCAGTGTCGGCTTGCAGTAGGAAGTCGACTGATTTTGATCACGTACCCATACAGTTCTTGGACTCGGGCTATACTTGGATCTGCGCAAGTTATGGGCGGTGACAACTCTACAAAGGCAGGAAGTCCAGATCTGTGAGGTCATGTGATGCGTTTTCATGAAGTAGTCTGCCTCTTGTAGCAGGCGATTGATGAGGATCTTGCCGTGGGCGGGCGCTGCGGTTAGCAGTGTTCTGTGAGTTGTGCAGTAGCTTGTGAGAAAGGTGTGAAGAGGTGCGTGAGTGATGTTGGAGAGGATGAGGCGGGGTGGTCGGTCAAAGTGTTTGGTCTGTTGCTTCAGCCAGTCCCTAAGTGTAGGGACAGCCCCGGTGAGTGCGCAAAGGGAGAGGATAGTGCAGTGCTGTGAGTATTGATCGTGAATGAAGAGGAAGTGGCAGTGACGGGCAGTGGAGTATGTAGGCGGAGGCTGGATGAGGGCAATGTGTAGGGAGTCAAAGCTGCACAGAGAGGGGTGAGAAGAGAGAGAAGGAGAGGAGGACGCGGTGTACATCTCAAGACCATACTCCTCAGATCCAATCTCAGTCACAGTCTTGACTACTCCTAACATGACAGCATTGTTAGGAGCAGGATTCACAACAGCAGGGATGGCAGGAGAAGATGAAGTTTCCATGTTGTTGGCTGGGGTTGCACGCCAGCTTGAGCTTCCCATCCGGTTGTAGTAGCGCTGATGATGCTCCTCCCCCCTGTTGGGTTGTTCACCATAGGACTTGCCGGGGTTCTGATCCAGCCACTCGTCAGTAGCGCGATGATCACAGACCTGAGGCGGGTGGTTGCGACGGACACACTTAGTTCCTTTGAATGGACCGTGGTGGATGGTGTAGGAGCAGGCGGGGAAGCGGTTGAACATGCGGTTGTCAGTGGTGGCGGCCATGGTTTCAAACAAGTTGGTGGCAATGGTAGTCTCGCGTGCTTGTTTGGCGACGTAGTCCTGTTCTGCTACCATGAGCTTGGGGCTGATGACAACGATGGTTAGTTGGTCAACAAGCAGCTGTAGCAAGATTTGGCGGATGATATCATACTGACCAAGAAGGCCGGAGATGATGTCGGTGCACATGACAGCAGGGGGAAGATCAATCTTCATTTCTTTGAGATCGCGAGCGATGGTGGTGACGGCTGCAATGTAACTGCCCATGTTGGTATGGGCGGCGAAGGGCATGGAGAAGAGTCACTTGATCTTGATTCCGCGGGCGGTGGAGGTGTTGTTGCTGAAGCGATCTTCAAGGGCTTTCCACACTTCGTGAGTTTTGCCACCGAGAGTGCGGATGTCTTCATGCAGTTCAGGAGAGGAGGTGGTCATGATGGTCATGAGGACGGTGCTGTTGGCGACTTCCCAGGAGGCGTGGCCGATGGTAGTAGTAGGGGCAACGGGAGCAGAGGAGGAAGAGGCATTAGAATGAGCGGGGTGAGACACCGATCCACCGGAGGGGTCTCCACCGGGAGTGGTTGATGCAGTTGCAGTTGAGGAGGAGGAAGTGGTGTCAGGTGGTTCTATCCCAGTGTCCGTGTTGGGGATCAGATGACTGAGGGTGACTCCTTCAACCTTCTCTGTTCCGAAGAAAAGTGACACTGAGTAGCTCCATAGCTTGTAGTTCCTGGACCCATCCGGTTTTACAGTGAGCTTGGGAAGACCACTCAAAGTGAGGGAGGATGCCATGATGGAGTTGATGGTGAGGCGGCGGAAAGAGGTGGACAGCTGGAGGTGCTTGATGATATTTTTTTGTGGGGATGAGAGTGCGCGGATGGCTTTTCATCAAGGTGAAGAGCGACACCAAGATGTTGGTGGTGATGAGTTTTGAATGCGGAAATGCTGTTGCGGAGGAAGATGGGACTGGGTGCAGGGACAAAACCACGTGCACTGACGGCAGAAATGATGAATGACCAGAAATTGCTTGCTGATGGAGTGAGCGCAGGGGCAGAACCTCGTACGCGCAATTACCAAAAGGAAGTGGAGTGGTGCTGCCACGACACCTTAGTCAGAAGAAGCGCTGCCACCGAAATTCTTCTGGCGACCACAGTTCTTTGAGGCGTAGAAGTCCAATAGGAGTGGGTGCGGCCGACGGCGGCGAGCACGAAGGAGCCAGGGGTGTTACATGAGCTCTGATACCATGTCAGAAGATTACAAGTGCTGCCGTAGAGTGGACGCGGTCGCGGGGACGAGCGTTTAAATGGTGAGCAGAAGCACGATATGAAGCAAAGCGGGAACAACGATAGGAGGATGAACCGGAAGCGAATGATGATGCAAGATGATGAGGAGAGGCCTGGGCGCAGCACCAAAGGTGCGAGCACTGAGATATTTGTTGGAAGGGAGTGGAAGCAGCACTTTGAGAGAATGGCGGAAGCTTCCTTGAAGGTGCGGGCGTTGATGATGTATGAGTGACGTTTAACAGAAACGAGAGGGCGCAATGCGGGAGCATAGACGCTGAGCTGAGATTGAGGGCAAAGGGACCGGAGGCGGCCCAAAGGGCGAGCCTGAAGGAGAATCCAATGGATTGATTATAGACTGAAGTACAAGCAATACAAATAAGAAAGGTCTAACCTAGCACGCTTCGTCGAGCGGGCATAGAGGTGGCGGCTCGGGAAAGTGCAAGAGCAGGGAGTGCCTCGAGACCACGATTCGACTTTGCTAGCCGTACGCATAGGGGAGTGGTGAGTGCAGGCACGATCTTCGCAGGTGCATTTTGCCTGGGCCGTTGTGGTGTGCGGCCGTTGGTTTTGGTCTTGGTGAGGCTCACACAGTTTGTCGGTTGTGGGACCGTTCGGGTGTTGATCCTGTGACTCCAGAGATGAACCTGCATTGTCACTCTTTATTTTCTTAGTGGCTGCACCCCTTGAGGCGATCTCCGAGATAATATCCGACAAATTTTCCACCTGATCTTTCCAATAAGGAAGTCGCATCGATCATCAGAATAGGCATCCAGTAGTTTCCTATAACTTGCTCCTATGGACCTAAACTGAGCCTGATGGCCCTATTCCTAAAAATCTCCCACTTTTCCGCAGTCAAAGTGGGCTGCGTCCACATTCCTTCGTGTAGAACTGTTGCTTCTCACGGGTCACTGGCTTGGTACATAAATTGGCAATTTGCCTGCTCGTTGGAGTGAACTCTAGCTTGATAGCACCGTCTTGCACCATGTACCTGATGAAGTGAGAGGCGATGTCGATGTACTTGGTGCCAACATGATGCTCTGGGTTTTTGGTGAGTGCGATTACGCTCTAGTTGTGGACGTGCATGGGAACTGGAACTGCTGTACTCCTTCTCATCTCCGCCATGAGACGCTAAAGTAAAACGACTTCATTGGTTCCAAAACCGAGAGAGACATACTCAGCTTCTGTGCTAGAGGTGGCCATGACCACCTGCCGCTTGCTGCACCAGCTGATGGCACAACCAATAATGAGAAACACATATCCACAAATGGACTTGTGGTTGTAAGGGTTTCAGTCCAATCTGCATCTGTGTAGCCGATGATGCTGTGGCCATTGCTGTTGTAAGTGATGCCGACGTTGATGGTTCTAGCAAGGTAACGGAAGATCCGCTTCACGGCCTTCTGCTGACCAGGTTCGGGATTTGATAGGTGCGGGCTCAGAGCACTTGAAGACTGTGCGAGGTCCGGTCTGGTTGCCACCATCAGGTTCATGAGGCTGCTGACGGCGCTCTCGTACTTCTGCTGCTCAGCTGCATCTGCTTCTCCACTAAAGCTCACAATGTACTACTACGTCTTTAGCAGCGTGTCGATGGGTTTGGCCTGTGTCGTACCGAACCACTGTAAGACGTCCTCGATGTAGTGACTCTGCTGTAACGAGGGAGAGCGTGATTTGTGATCACGCGTAATGTAAATACCGAGGAAGAATGATACCTCTCCAAGATTAGACACCTGGAAGTGCTGCTGTATGGCCTCCTTCTACTCTTGCAGGACAGACATGCTATTGGAAAGGAGGAGCATGTCATCCACATAGACAATGATGATGAGGATCTCGTGCTCATCCGTTTAGCGATACAAGTTGAAGTCACACTCACTGCGCTCAATCCCATACACTGGAATACCGCATCCAACTTCTCGTGCAAGTACGCAACGCGTGTTTGAGGCCGTAAAGCGAAGTTGCATTACGGCCTCAACTTGCAAGCCAGGTGCTCCTGGCCACCCATGAGAAACCTCTCCAGCTGCTCCATGTCGATCTCCTCCTCCAAGTCACAATTCAAGAATGTCATATTCACATCCATGTGGTGAACCACGAAGTCTTTAGCTGCTGCATAAGAGAGGAGTGTGCACACAGGGGCAAACTTTGCACTAAGGGTAAAGGTTTCTGTATAGACCATCCCCTCCAGCTACGAGTAGCCCTTGGTGACCAACCTCATCTTGTATTTTTCTAGGTTGACATCTGCTCCTTGCTTCTTCCTGAACACCGACTTGCACTTGATCAGCTTGCGTCCAGGCGGCAGCTCAGTCAGCTCCCACGTGCCATTGTCCATCTGCAATTGTATCTCCTACTACACGGCTTACGTCCAATCTACTACATCTGGTATAGCCATGGCCTCCTTGTATGACGTGGACTCATCAGAATTTGCTACAACTGCGACGTTTATTTGTTCTGGTTTCTGCAGCATCTAGAAATGGGTTCGCTCACCAGGCTTGTAGCACACCATAAGAGGGTACCCTTGACCTGGTCCTTGAGCCTTAACGAATAGCTGACGCAGTTCTACTGGCACAACTGTTGCTGCTGGTGGTACTGCATCTCTTTCATGTGCTTCTACCGATGAGCCCATTGTATGTACTGCATCAGACAAGAGAGAGTATACTGGTTCTCCTACTGTCATAGTGGAAACAGGATCAAGAGAGACTGGGTCAGGAAGGATTTCTGCTCCCACTGCCTTGTCAAATGCTGGTTGTGCTGTCTCTGCACAAATGATGTCGGTACCGATGACATTACTCTCATTGAATATGACATCCCTACAGATGATGATGTGGCCAGTATCCCTCTCATAGAGGCGATACACCTTACTAGCCACGCCATAGCCGAACATCAGCATCCATGTGCTCTTTGCGTCCCATTTCTGCTGCTTCTCCTTGAGTACATCCATGTACGCCAGGCTACCAAACACTCGGAGATGACCCACGTTTGGCTTCTTGTTGAACCATGTTTCGTACATCGTCATCTCCTCTAATGTCTTAGTTGGACTGCGGTTCTTGATGTACACCACAGTGCCCACTACTTTGGTCAAGAAGTCGTATGTGAGCCGAGCCGCATGAAGCATGGAGCGTGCCGACTCAACGATGGTTTGGTTGGCGCATTTTGCAACACTATTCTGCTACGTCGAGTATGGCACGATACGTTGCGCCTTGATGCCAGCTGCTGTAAGGTAGTCCTGAAACGCCTTGCGCATGTACTCTCTACCATGGTTGCTGCGTAGCACCTTGATTTTCTTATCAGGCTGGTTCTCTACTATTGCCTTGAATTCTTTGAACCTGTCAAAGCATTACTCCTTGGAAGAAAGGAAGTACATAGCAGTGTCACAGCTGAAATAATCAATGAAGGTCATAAAACACCTAGAGCATCCAAAGCCCTGGGTCTGCATAGGGCTACACAGGTCTATTTGGACCAGCTCCAACACCTCCTCCATGCATTTCCCTACTCTAGAGAACACCTCACAATACTACTTCCCTTCCAAACAGCCGATGGATAACTGCTGCTCAAAGTTGGAGATGATCGGCAAGTCGTGTACCATCCGCATTACTTGAAGCTGCTACAAGATGTGCATGCCGATGTGGTCATAGCGCGCATGCCAGATCTCACCATCTGTTCCCTGTCTCACTGTTGCAAGACTCTGCTCACGTGTGATCTTGGTTGCCCCCAACAGGCGGTGTATGTCACCCTCCAGTACTGACCAGGCTAACTCCTTTCCAATCTCTTTGTTGAGGATGTAGCCATAGTCATCGTCAAAGACTACGCGTAGTCCTGTGTTGGTAAGAGAGGAGACTGAGAGGAGGTTGAACGCAACATCACATACATACAGCACGTCATGGAAGACTCCCATTTCAATTCCACACGGGGTCTCCAACCACATCTCCACACTTTGAATCCCCTTAGCATACACCACCCAGTCATCACCCAAATTAATAGGGCGAGGTGGAATTGATAACAGCTGCGAGGACCACTCCTTCTGGTGTGTCAGAAATTTGGTGCACCCTATGTCCTTGTACCATGCGAAGTCTGCCTTCTCCATCCACAACATGTCGGACTTGGCCATGAAGAGGCAGTCGTGTATTTCCTTGACCACGTTCATGTTACCAAAGTGGCGCACTCCAGCCTGGTTCTGCTGCTGCTACTACTAATGTTGTTTTGACTACGGTTGGTGATGTCATGGAGACTGTTGCTTTTGCCACTACTGCTGCTTCTTCTAGTCTGTCTTAAACTTGAAGCACTCTTTCTTGTAATGCCCCTCTTGTTGATAGTAGTGGCACTTGCCTTTCTTCTTGCCTCTCTGTTGCCCGGACTGCTGCTTCTGCTACTAGTTGCATGAGCTCCTGGCCATAAAAGCTACTTCACTACTGATTTCTCCATTGCACTTTGCTGCATTGCAACACAGTTCTAACTACACCTGGTATGTGCAGATGAAGTCGAGGTCAAGAGTAAGCTGGCAATCTAGTGTATCTTGCACCATGTCTGTAAGCCGGACAGTGCCAATGGCACTGATCACGGCTTGAGGCTTCCTTGAGTGTGTAATCTGACTGTGGATTTGGAATCTTCAGGAAAAATCATGCGAGATTGACCCAAGAACGGGATCCATCCATCAAGAATTGAAGAAGTTACGCCCGGCCAAAGGTTGGACCGGCCGAGGAGAAAACAGGTGACAGGAATTCATCCCCAAGGACCAAGGCTCGACCCTCGGAAGGCCCAACAAGGCCGAAGCACACCTTGGGGCCCGGTTAAGCCATGAATCAAGGATCATTCAGGGCCAAGGGTGCTTCGGAATGGCGCCTCGATGTGTTATTATCAGAAAGGGCGCTTTGGGCGGCCGTCGCCGCCGCTAATGGTGCTGCCAGCGACAGATTGCCGTGGTTCATGGAAACGGCTATATCTCGGCTGCTCCTCCACAAAATGATGCAATTCTTGGTGCGTTAAAACGTTGGGGAGATGTATTACGTGATGCTAAGGCAATAACGCTCATCCCAAGCCCGTACAGAGCTGCACACGGCTCAGCGACCTTGGGTCACCTAGGATCGTGTACAAATAATATTGTATGTTGACACTTGAATAACAAGTACAGTTTACTCCCACTGTGCCAAACGTGTTCCCGTGCTCCCCCAAGACAATCATACGCTTCTGCAATCCAGGGAAGATGTGTACCAGCCTCCCTTCGGTCGTCGTTGCCACCGATTGGTGCCTACACCATCCGGTTGAGGCTAGCACACAGTGCCCGGTTTACACGTGGTACCAGAGCCACCCTTGGCTCAGGGGCACAATCATCTACGTGGCAACCTCTTCTGGTCAGATTAGACCAGCATGTCGGAATATGAATCTGATAGAGTGTGACGCGCCCGAGATTAAATGTCAACAACGGTTCGTCTCTGGCTAAGAACCACCTCAGTCATCACTCCTCACTGGCCGTTAACGGTCATTGACCTATCAACGGCCATCCTATCGAGGCATCCCCTAATAAGCGGAATCATCGTAAGCCCGTCCGGCTAGTGAAGAAGACTCCATTGCTCATGTCTTCTCTTCTGTTCTGTCATACATATGGAGGATATTTATTACCTCATCAATTAACCAGAACAGTTATGCCCATTCTCTTCCCTTCGGTTCCGCGGCTTTGCTGCCGTGTCCTCGCTCTACATGCACCCTGTCTTCTCCAGCCTCTCACAGCTCTCAGTTTCTTGCTCCATCGCGATCGGTCCTTCGCTCAGCCATCACTCCATTTACCATCGCTTCGTCTCTCATCAGGACGTCTGCCTCTCTGCCCTGACCATTCGACCTCTCTCAAGCCCCACGACTAACTCCTTGGGACCGAGCTCTCTAATGTCACTGTCCTGACACATTTGTGCATGCTCCCACGCTTCTGCCTGCTTTTGTTGCTACTATCCTCATGCCTACATTCTTTTGACATGGTATTAGAGCATCTGGCAACATCATCTTGTGCCCCGTAATGGCGTCATCGCTCTGCCGCCATCCTTCCTCCATCGCTTCTATTCGCGTTCTTCTGCCGTCGCTACCATCGCTCCGCGCCTCTCCGCTTCGCCAACAGCTGATTCCGACAGCACTACCTTACGAGTTCCCCACGCTGAAGAAACGTCTCGTCATCGTGAGGAAGCCATGCGCCCATTTCCGCGCCCGTGGCCAACAATCGGTGACTCGTCGTCCACATCAGCCGCAAGAAAATATTGAGCCGCAATCCGCCGTCAACTACCTGGAAGTTTCTACTATTCGACATCCACTACTCCGCATCTCTCCGGCCTCCACAACCGCTCTCGCCCTTTTTCCTTCTCTTCTCTCATCCTTCTCATCTTCTACTTCCATCTCGTCATCTTCAGCTCTCTTACACCTGCTATCTCGAGCCGCCTCCTCGCATTGTCTTCTCGCTTCATCAGCAGCAGCAGCCGAACTTCCACCGTCGGGACGTCGGACACCACCAGTCTTCTTGCTCCCATTCCGAGCCAACTAGGGAACAAGCCGTCACTCTCCTGACATAAGCGGACCAATGCCTCTACTTGCTGCCTGACTCCCTCCATCGCAACCAACTCTCTCAAACTCTCAGGATATCGAACACCACCAGTCTTCCTACCCGCCAAGGGCCAACTGGGGAACAAGCCGTCACTCTCCTGAAGGTAGAGGAAGTGGTTGTGTCGCTCTACCTCTCTTCCGCGTCGCCTCTCATCTCGCCTCCTTCCGCTTGCATCGCTCTCCATCTCTCTTCTCTATACTCATCATCACCCTTCAGTCTTCACTTCTCGGATCATCCTCATCTGCAACCATCAGTGCTCTTTATCTCCTTCGCTTCAAGCCTCCTCAGTCCCATCATACGCCTGCCTCATCTCCGTCCGCACCTCATCCCTTCGCCATCAGCATCTTCCGCGTCGCCTTTGCATCAATCATCCTCATCAGCATTATCTTGCAGCGCACGTGGTTCCGCCACTACGCCCACTCATTCATCAATTGTTTCCTCCGTTGCCGCATCGTTTTGCGCTCGTCACAAGGATCCGCCCGGTCGCATCGCCCGTTCCGTGACAACCTACGCCAACGCCGAATCTTCCTTCAGCGCACGTGGCTCGCCCATGCGCCCACTCTGTTATCAGCCTCTGACTTTCATCAGCAATCATCATCAGCATCTGTGGCCAACAAAGGATATGCACGAGCTAGTTGCCCACTTCGTAGTAACCTGCACCCACGCCGACAGAGGATTTATCGCGGCGCGTTGGCTTCTGCCTTCCCATTGCGGCATCATATTCCCTTATTTCATCAGCGCACGTGGTTTTGTCCCTGCGCCCACTCCATCAGCAATCGCTTCTCCGCCGTTCGTATCATCCCTTGCCCAGCACACGGATCCGCGCGGTTGCATCGCTCGAGTCGTGACAACCTGCGCCCACGATCAAACTTCGCAAGTGCACGTGGTTTCATCCCTGCGCCTACTCACTCATCAATCACCTTCCGCATCATTCTCTGCCTAGCCTAAAGACCTGCTTGGTCACATCACCTACTTCGCGAAGAAGATTTTCATCCCTGCACACATCCTGCCACCCAGCTGTCCTCCGCCATCATCCACTACTCAACACAGAGAACTTCTCATCTGCATCAGCAACCCGCATCCGCATCCATAAAAGTGCTTCTTCTGTGCTCACTCAAATGCTACATCCTACCGCTGACTATCTGAACCTCGCACCTCCGACGAACCTTCTGACCAACCATCATCATGGCTGCTCCACCTCCTCCCTAAGGTCCCTCTGTTGACATGCTGGCCGAAGATGGATCCAACATGCACACATGATCAGCCTCTGTCCTGACCCACGCAGTTGGATGGTCAGCTCGTGAGCATTCAGTTGTCAACCTACTCTGAGGGTCTATCGAGTACAACAGCGATAGATACACCCTATCGTCGGATGACTACTCTGTGAACATCCAACAGATCACCTTTGAGGCGGCGTGCGATCAACTACGACCCCTTGTGCATCCCTCCTACCACCATCACTTTAGTACACTCCACACTATTCCAATGCTTTGGCTCAGAATTCTTCATCATGATTGGTGGCGCCACTGGCTCAAAGGGGTCTGCACCAACATGCCAATCCTGCCCACAATGGCAGGAGAGATTGACCCTTTGCCCTCCTTCGAGCGTTATGAAGGATGGACACGAACACAACAATGGGCCAAGCAAGTATACAGGTTCCTCTACCCAGTCCTTCTCCTGCACCACGGCGTAACAGACTGTCTGTTTGGTGATCAGCTCTACATAGGACCACCAGAACAACGGACTGAGTCATACGCTAAGGTAAATCAGCAAGTACGCAGAGAACTAAAGACTGTCATGCACAGGACCTACCATGTACTCGTCGACGCACATCCAGAAGACCTCGGAGATATGTGGTCATGTTTCCTTTCCTATCGCGGTTTAGGTCGCTCCATTGCCATGGAACGAACCTATTCACACAGGTGATCTGTCATATTCAAGGGGGTGGTTGGAATATGAATCTGACGGAGCGTGACGCACCCGAGATTAAATCTCAATAACGGTTCAGCTCCGGCTAAGAACCACCTGGGTCATCACTCCTCGCTAGCCGTTAACGGTCATTGACCTATCAACGGCCATCCTACTGAGGCATCCCCTTAGAAGCGGAATCATCACAAGCGCGTCCGGCTAGTGCAGAAGACGCCGTTGCTCATGTCTTCTCTTCTGTTCTGTCGTACATATGTAGGACGTTCGTTCCCTCCTCAATTAACCAGAATATTTCTGCCCATTCTGTTCCCTTCGGTTCAGTCGCTTCGCCACCGTGTCCTCGCTCTGCTCGCACCCTGTCTTTGCCAGCCTCTCACAGCTCTCAGTTTCTTGTTATGTCTTTCTCACTCCTTCGCTGAGCCATCACTCCACTTACCTTTGCTTCCTCTCTCATTTGGACGTCTGCCTCTCTGCCCTGACCCTTCGACCTCTCTCAAGCCCCGCGACTAACTCCTTGGGATCGTGCTCGCTCACATCACCGTCCTGACGCACTTCTGCATATTCCCACTCTTCTGCCTGCTTCTGCTGCTACTATCCTCATGCTTACATTCTTCTAACACAACACGC
The DNA here is from genome assembly GCA_023375785.1 of Penium margaritaceum. NCBI lineage: Eukaryota > Viridiplantae > Streptophyta > Zygnematophyceae > Desmidiales > Peniaceae > Penium > Penium margaritaceum. The sequence goes on from SZWC01002652.1 coordinate 129,976, forward strand.
ATCTCGTCTCCTTGGCAGATCCGTGCCGAAGGCCAACCACATACTCCGGTGATAAAGAGGTAACCGGATGACCCTTTGAGGAAGAAATTGTACCGGATGTGAAGATGACTTCAACCGGATCGTCCTCGTTGGCCGTGACGTTTGACACGCAAGGCGAAGTAACAACAGCCGCAGTGTTGGAGAAGTTTCTCGCCGACATGCAGACCAAGATGGACCTGCTCCAGAAGCAAAACAAGTATCTCAATCAAGAGCTCGCGAAGCGTCCAGTGACAACACCAGTGGCAATTACCACCGTAAACGTACCTGCGATGGGAGTCCCGAGCCCGTCCAAGCCAGAGCCGTTCGACCCATCAAAGAAGGATGGGCCAGCTCCACACGCTTGGATACTCGGACTGGAATTGTACTTTCCTGCCATCAGTGTGGATGCCTCAAGGTACGAGGCGCGCCGCCACTATATCGTGACCCTGTTGAGATGGGCATCGTTGGATTGGTGGGCCAATATGATGCGGTCCAATACACACGGCACTAGAGCAGTAATGGTCGCTGACATTGCAGCCACGACCGGAATCTCAATCCCATCGGCTCCAACGTGTAGCAGTGGTGAACCTACCCTGAAATGGCCGACCTCATGCAAAGGATTTCACGGAGTCGTTCATCAAGCGCTTCACCGTGGATGATGCGAGGACAAACGCACGTGCCAGGCTGCGTCGGCTTCGCCAAATTGGCGGTGTCACTGAATACACCCGCATGTTTCGTGAGATCATTGCCAATTGTGGCTTTGACTCGCATGAATTATGCTTCCACTATAGCAACGGCCTCTAAGAACGATGCTCGCGCTCTGACGGTGATGCACGACCTCAACGATCACCTGTCGGCAATGATCGCAGCAGCTGAACGGTACGACTCATGCGTGCAACAGGATCATGCCAACAGCCACCACTCTTTTGGTGGTGGTTACGGCAAGCGGGCCGAGAGCGACGTCACGGCCATAGAGATCGGAGTGTTACAACAGCGCAAGTGCTACAACTGTGGCACGCCTGGCCACATTGCACGTGATTGTCGGAGTTCAAAGAAGGGGGACGGTAAGGGTAAGCGACAAGGGAAGGAGAAGCAAGCCACGAAGGAAGCAGACAACAAAACAAAGGAGTCGGGAAACTAGGAGTGCCGGGGGTAGATGGCGATACTCCTGGCTTCTCTCACCCCAAACCGCCAGTTGACCGCCCACCCGAATGCCTTGCGGCAATTAAGGGAATTCCTGGGGTCAAGGCATGGGACACGGGGTATGAGGAGGAGCAGCCCGTACTTCCCTTGGAGACGCGAGTGAAAGGCGTCAAGGGGAAGGTGGGGAGTCTGCTTGATTTTGGCGCGAGCCACAGTTTTGTGAGCATGGATTGTACTCGAAAGTGGGGCCTTACGCTCACCAGCAAGAAGCAGACCGCTAACCAAGTGGACGGCAAAATTGAAGTGGGGTACCTGGCCCGTCCCCTCTCCATTCGCGTGGGGAAGCTTCGCATAATGACCGTATACCGGGTGTGCCCGATGAAGGAGTACGATATGATCCTCGGTCGTGACTTCCTCCACAAGTACAACCCCATCGGCAATTGGGAGGCGCAAACCATCCTAGTCAAGCTCGGAGACAATGCGTATCCCCTGCCTATGTGGTCCGAGGAAGAGGCCGCGGAGGAGGAGAATTGCGAGGAAGAAGTGCCGCAGCAGCCGGCGCCTCGCAAGGAGGAATCGGTGCCTATGATGCTAAACTTGGTGCAGCTCAAGCGCGCGATTCGGAAAAAGGAGCAGATTTTTCTGGCGTTTGTGCGAGACGTGGAGGAGGACTTCGACGAATTAGAGGACGTGGCGCCTGCTGTGATGGAAGGGGCAACTCGTGAGCAGGTGGGGGCACAGGGCAAGTTTGTCGTGGTGCCCAAGGGGCTTCAGAAGATGTGTATGGAGTTCGTGGATGTGTTCCCCGACACCCTTCCGGCGGGTCTGCCACCAAAGCGGGATGTGGATCATTGCATCGAAGTCAAACCTGAAGCACGTCCGCCTGTTCGTACAACGTACCGCATGAGCAACACGCAGCTTCAGGAGCTCAAAAAGCAGCTGACCGAGATGACGGAACAGGGTTTCATCTGCCCGTCCTCGTCTCCTTGTGCCGTACCTATCTTGTTTGTTCTGAAAAAGACAAGAGAGATGCGCATGTGCGTGGACTATCGGGCGTTGAACGAATTGACCATCAAGAACCGGTACCCGCTTCCACAAGCCGAGGAGCTTTTTGACCAGCTCCGTGCGGCTCGCTTCTTCACAAAGATTGACCTCCGATCCACCTACCACCAGATCCGCATTGCAGCAGATGATGTGGGAAAGACGGCCTTCCGCACCCTCTATGGTCACTATGAGTTCCTCGTGATGCTTTTCTGTTTAACCAATGCACCGGCCACCTTTATGGCGGCAATGTACAACATCTTCAGGCCGTACTTGGACGACTTTGTGGTGGTGTACCTCGACGACATCTTGGTGTATAGCAGGACGGCGTTGGAGCATGAGGAGCATGTGAAGAAGGTACTTGAGATTTTGAGGAGGGAAACGTTTTGTTACAAAGCTCTCTGAGTGTGAGTTCGCGGTGGAAAAAGTTGAATTCCTTTGGCAATGGATAGATTGCCATGGATCCGCACAAGGAGATGCTCACCGTGGTCACGGCATTCAAGAACTGACAGCGCTACCTCGAGGTGCAGAACTGCACGATCTACACCGATCACCACGCGTTGAAATACTTAAAGACGCAGCCGAACCTGAGCCGGCGACAAGTGCGTTGGGTGGAGTACCTCGAGTCGCACTTCGACTACAAGATCGTGTATCGGCTGGGTCGCATCAACCCAGCCGACACACTCTCACGACGACCGGACCTCATGATGCGGGTTGCGTCTCTCACCATCCACGAGGATGCTTTCCTTGTGAAGCTCTTCACGGAGGGTTACAAGGCGCATGGGGAGTATGACACTCAGTGATTTTTCTTCGAGGCGCCATATTGGTGACGGCGCGGCATGTAGTAGGTGGTGGTTCCTGTGGTGCCAACCCTTCGGCAACTGATTTTGGAGGAGTGCCATGACAGTGGCCCGAGCGGCTACTTCTCCACCGACAAGACCTTGAAGACGGTGGCTCGCTTATTTTGGTGGCCCACCATTTAATCGGAGGTGGCTGCATTTTACCAGAGTTGTGACGTGTTCCAACGCCACAAGGCGCGGAGGACGAAGACCCCGGGTCTCCTCCAACCCTTGCCCATCCTCGAGCAGCAGTGCCAAGACATCTCCATGGATTTTATCACGGGTTTATCCGCGACAGTGATAGGCCACAATGCGGTGTTGGTGGTGGTGGATCGCTTCAGCAATATGTCGCACTTCATTGCGACGCGTGATGCGGTGAGCGCGGAAGGCACGGCTTGGCTGTTCCTGGAGTACGTGGTGTGCCTCCATAGCGTTCCTCGGTCCATTGTGAGTGACCGTGACCCGCGCTTCACGAGCAAGTTCTGGCGAGAACTCATGGAGCGGTATGGCAGCAAGGTGCAGCTGTCAACCAGTTTTCATCCCCAAACTGACAGGCAAACAGAGCGGATGAAGCAGATGCTGGAGCAGCTCCTCCGTACAGTGGGTGATCAGGACGAGACGGCGTGGGACCAGCGGTTGCCGATCGCTGAACTGGGGTACAATTCCACCACGTCCGCCTCCACCGGCAAGGCGCCATTTGAGGTGGTGAACTGGACGGTGCCTGCCACGCCCCTTAGTTTGTACGTCGCAAGCAACCTGCCCGCGGTGGAGTCTACCAGACGTGACTTCAAGCAGATTTAGGCGGCAACGCGGCATGCATTGGTAAAGGCACAAGAGCAGCAGAAAGTGCAAGCGGACCGCCGACGCGCAGATGCAACGCTCAAGGTCGGTGGTCGTGTGCTCGTCAACAGCGTGCACGTCAAGCTTTGCTTGGTCCGGTCGGACAAGTTGAAACCGTGGTGGCTTGGTCCGTTCGAGGTGCTTGAAATGCTGACACCCGTGGTGGCGCGGTTGGCTCCTCTGCCTTCCATGCCAATCCAAGACGTGTTCCATGTCTCCAAACTCAAGCTCTACCATGATCTGGCCGAGCATTTTCCTGGCCGCAGTTCTGAGCCTCCCCCTCCGGTGGTGATCGAGGGCGAGCAAGAGTTTGAGATGGAAGCCATCCTTGACCACCGTCGTCGTGGCTGTGGATGGGAGTACCTGGTCAAATGGAAGGGCTATGATGTGGCCCACAACTCATGGGAGCCTGCCTGCAACTTCAACGTTGGTGGGGTGAATGCCATCCTTCGGGAGTACCAAGAGCGAGCCAGACCGGCTCGCTCCTAAAGGGGGGGGGGTAGTGTAAGCCGGACAGTGCCAACGGCACTGATCACGGCTTGAGGCTTCCTTGAGTGTGTAGTCTGACTATGGATTTGGAATCTACAGAAAAAACCTTACGAGATCGACCCAAGATCGGGGGCGATCCATCAACAATTGAGGCAGTTACGCCCGGCCAAAGATTGGACCGGCCGAGGAGAAAACCGGTGACGGGAATTCATCCGCAAAGACCAAGGCTCGACCCTCGGAAGGCCCAACAAGGCCAAAGTGCATCTTGGTGCCCGGTTAGGCAATAAATCAAGGATCATTGAGGGCCAAGGGCACTTTGGAATGGCGCCCCCATGTGTTATTACCAAAAAGGGCGCTTTGGGCGGCCGTCACTGCCGCTAGTGGTGCTGCCAGCAGCAGATTGCCGTGGTTCACGAAAACGGCCATATCTCGGCCGTTCCTCCACGGAATGATGTGATTCTTGGTGCGTTGGAAAGCTGAAACGATGGGCTACATAATACTGAGGCAATAACGCTCATCTCGGGCCCGTACGGAGCCACACACGGCATGGAAACCTCGGGTCGCCTAGGGTGTGTCATCGTGTAAATATAGTCTTGTATGTTGACACTTGAATAACGAGTACAGTTTACTCCCACTATGCCACACGTGTTCCCGTGCTCCCCCAAGATGATCCTACGCTTCCGCAACCCGGGAAGGTGTGCACCGGCCTCCCTTCGGTCGCTGTTGCCGTCGGTTGGTGCCTACACCATCCGGTTGAGGCTAGCACACCGCGCCCGGTTTACAATGTCGTAGCTGGTTGGGAGTAGCCTCAGTAAGAGAAGAATGAAGCAAGTCTCCTCCACGTGATTGTTGACCGCTCTCAACTACTTTGTTGAAGCCTTTGCCCAATTCAGGTACACCTCCAACCCTTCACCACCCTGCATTTTCAGCACCATAATCTTCTCTTCCAAAAGCACGAGGAATGGATGGTCCTTGCTCGCATATATCTTACACAACGTATCTCACCCCTTCTTTACAGTAGTTTTCTTACTCACATACGAAAGATGCGTGGTGGAGATGGTGTTGACAATCAACATGTAGGCATGCCTGTACTTCTTCTTGCACTCCTCATACACCATTAGTACTGCTGCAGATGAACCTGCACTGACTGTGCCCTCCTGCAGTGTCATCTGCACCACCACATGTGCTGCAGTGATGCCTGTTGCTTACGAATTTGGAGCTGACTCGTCGCCACTCACCACATCCCACAAGCCCCTCTCCTCCAAAAGGAGATGGTTACAAATCTTCTGAAACATAAAGTTGGCGCGTCCTTCCAGTCTCTCCAAAGCCTGGACTACTGTCACAACGCCTGCTGCTGCCATTCTGAGCCTTGGTCATGCTTAGCGCTGTACTTAGGTGGCGGTGATTCTCTTGCTTCTGGTGTTGCTCCTGCCAAAAAACCTGTCTGACATACAATATGGTGGAGATGCTAGCAGACTGAGAAGTGTAAAAAACGGACGCTACCAATGGAAAATTCAGCTCAAAATTTTGCAAATCAACGCATAAAACAGGATCATTAATAGGGAATTCAAAAGATATGCCCTCTTGAAAACAGGGTACGCTTATACTCCTTGTCCAACTCAGATCAGCGAGTTTGTAAACGGTATTTCTGCCAAATGAATCCATGGAATGTAAAATTTGTTTGCACCAATGGAAAGGCAAAATACTATAATTTGCATTTGCTTCATTATAAATCTGATAAAGAAACAAGAGAGTTATGGGTCACAACTGCAAAAAATATTTAACAAATGCCCCAAGACACAGACAACACCAGAGAATATACCAAGTGGGTATATCGAAAAATCGTCCCACTCGAGCTCACACTCGAGCAACATCCGACTCAACGGTCTCGGCGAATGGCGCCGACCAACGGTCGAACAGTCATAGAGACCAACCGCCGGCGGGATCCTTCAGCGGAAAACCCTGGCGCGAAACCCAACGGGCGCCCCGATAACCACAAGAAGACAAGAGCACCGCTCAAGTACGAGGCTCACTAGCAGGATCGGAACCGCTGCCCGACTCCACCAACAGCAGCGGCAACAACAGCGGCGGGACGCCTTCGTCGCCACCAGTCCTACAAGCCGCCTTAGTGCGCGGCTAGGAACCTAGACTAGCACTAGACTAGTACTTAATGACTATGTCCTTGTATGAGCTGATTAACCAAAGATGTTACTTGCATGGTTCACTTCTCTCGCTGCTGCCCGCCTTCGGGCTGAGGCTCCTCTCCATCGCACTCTCTTCCTATGCCCGCTTTGCAGCTGTGGCACTCCACCTCCATTGATTCCGCCTTCATTGTGTTGAGCCCGGGTCGATCTACTTTGTGGCCACGCCTTTCGCATATCCATCACTTCTGCTTGTCACTCGTTCGCTTCGCTCACTCGCGACCCGCATATGGATGCTGAGGCTCGTCCCGCTGACTTGCCCGCACCACTGTGCAGTGGTCAACACCATCAACACTCATCAGCTGTTTACTGTGGCCCGCTTCCTCCTGCTGTGGCCTCCACTTGTTGCCCTCCATGTCGAGCCGCACCTTGTGACTGAGGGCTGCATGTTCTTCCGGCCCGTGCCTCAGCGTTGTGGCTGTTCAGCCCGCGCCTCGGCACTGCCCCCAACACTCCATCTGAGGAGTGTCCTACAACAAATACGATCCGCTCTTATCCGGCAACGCTCGTGCTTACGCACCGCGTCCACGCTCAGCCTCAAGTACCTCCTCATCTGCATCGTCCATCAGTCGACCCGCATCTATACATCTTTGCTGCATCTTTCTTCCAGTCTGTATGTTGCATGACTCATGTTTAACTCCTCTAAGTTTCCTGACATGGTATTAGAGCTGAGGGAAAAGTCTTGGCTCCCTTCTCAGTTGCAACAGCATCATGGACGCCTGAACCGCCACGCCGAGCCGCGGTGCCTCCGCAATCCATCTCAATCGCAGTTGCTTCCCTCCTGACATCTGCAAGGTCCCAAACATTGTGTATGGGCACAACGTCGAGGACTCTACAACCAGTGAATCATGTGCCTCTGCTTCGACTTCCTCCTACGGCCGCAACATTCTTCATCAACCTACAGCAGCAGCACCACTCTCCGTAGCCACAGCTGAACCTCCGCACAATCAGACCTCTCCCTCAGATTGGACCACTCTCGCTAAACCGTGTATGGGCACGGACAGGCGATAGTACTACACTCGGAACAGGCAGCATCAGGATCATCTAATTCACCCTCTTCGCCGCAGTCACCACAATCAGCCCCTCGGCAACAACAGCAGTAGCACATCACATGCTCTGGCATCACCTAAAACGTTTGGTCGCATCCCTGGCAACACACTCTTCCTATACCTCATGTGAAGCAATTACCTCCAAGCTCTTCTCCTCCTCCAGCACCTGTACATCATGCTTCCCCTTGCCCTCTGCTGCATAACAGTAGCTGTCGGTCACTACCTTCATTGTCTCAGAAGCGGACACTCGGACACCACAGCACCACCAACTCAAGCGACCTCTACCTCTGGAAAATTATCAAAAACATAGCCCTCACCAACCACTGCAGGAGAAGAAACCTCACTTGCCGCCAACCTTCTCATCTCCACGAGCACTGATTCGACAAATGCAGCAGCAATAGTCCTCAAGCCGCGCACCAACAATGAAGCTGACTTCACTTCTAGCCTAACACCACCCTCTTGCCATCAGGTTCCTACCTCCTACTGCCTCACCCTACACCTTCCCTCGCCGAAAATGCACAACGGACTGACTGATATGCATCAATCAGTCAGAATAGAATCATCGGTGCGGCGAAAGACCAACAATAGCATGTCACGACGATGACAAAGATACCTCCGTGAACGATACTTCACTCACCTGACATTCACAGAACGAAGCAGCTTAGCTCCTTCTCCAACAACCATCACCTTCAACAAATCCTCCCAGATTGATCAAGCGGCCTTAGCAAAAGACTGGCCCTCATTTTATGCCGGTCTCTCACACTTCAATGCACCAGCCTCAATGCAAGCAAGTGCCACGACAGCAATCAACAAACTTCCACCGCATGAGCCTCAAGAATTACTCACACTTGACATCCACAACACAACCTCTTCGTCATCAACGCAACACTTTGAACAACTGCCTCAACAATCTCCCTCAACATCCTCTTCCCCATCAATCACCACCAAGGTCACCACTTCTGCCCTAACACTGGCCACAATCCTGTCATCAATAGACACCGACAACCATGCCAACTTTCTTCGCACCTTCATAGAAGACCACCCAGTGCCAATCATCAGCCTTGCTGAACCACCTCTTACATCCTCAGACCTGGACTCAAGCACATACCCTCCTTTCTCAGACCTCTCATCGACATTCAACAACTCCCTCCTTCAACTATAGCCTCCATTCACTAACTCTACCGCAAACACATCACCCTCAAACTCCACATCCACTTGCTACTACTCCTTCCTCAACTCACCTTACTCTGTCTCCAATGCTCCCTTCGACTCCCTACGACTCCCTCCTCACCTTCAAGACCATGGTTCACCTGTATCATCCAGGCAGCATCAACAAGTAGAAAGACACCATTCTCTCCCTCGTGCAAAGGCAACACCAAAATCTGCCTTCCTCAACAGTGTAAGCAGGCTCTCTCTTCCCCGAACTGGTAAACCACTCTCGCTCACTCAAACCTGGTACTCCGATCCTGGCTCCTTCCCTTCCTACCTCCAAGGTACCAACCAACGGTAGCGTGAGACTGACTCATCACTTAAGCCTCTGCGCCTTGAGGCTTTGAAGGGGGGTGTCAGAAATATTAACCAAATGCCCCAAGACGCAGACAACACCAGAGAATATACCAAGTGGGTATATCGAAAAATCGTCCCACTCAAGCTCACACTCAAGCAACATCCGACTCAACGGTCTTGGCGAACGGCGCCGACCAACAGTCGAACGGTCATAGAGACCAACCGCTGGCGGGATCCTTCAGCGGAAAACCCTGGCGGGAAACCCAACGGGCGCCCCGATAACCACAAGAAGACAAGAGCACCGCTCAAGTACGAGGCTCACCAGCAGGATCGGAACCGCTGCCCGACTCCACCAACAGCAGCGGCAACAAAAGCGGTGGGATGCCTTCGTCGCCACCAGTCCTACAAGTTGCCTTAGTGCGTGGCTAGGAACCTAGACTAGCACTAGACTAGTACTTAATGACTATGTCCTTGTATGAGCTGATTAACCAGAGATGTTACTTCCATGGTTCACTTCTCTCGCTGCTGCCCGCCTTCGGGCTGAGGCTCCTTTCCGTCGCACTCTCTTCCTATGCCCGCCTTGCAGCTGTGGCACTCCGCCTCCATTGATTCCGCCTTCATTGTGTTGAGCCCGGGTCGATCTACTCTGTGGCCACACCTTTCGCATATCCATCACTTCTGCTTGTCACTCGTTCGCTTTGCTCACTCGCGACCCGCCTGTGGATGCTGAGGCTTGTCCCGCTGACTTGCCTGCACCACTGTGCAGTGGTCAACACCGTCAAGACTCATCAGCTATTTACTGTGGCCCGCTTCCTCCTGCTGTGGCCTCCATCTTGTTGCCCTCCATGTCGAGCCGCACCTCGTGAATGAGGGATGCATGTTCTTCCGGCCCGTGTCTCAGCGCTGTGGCTGTTCAGCCCGCGCCTCGGCACTGCCCCCAACACTCCATCTCAGGAGTGCCCTACAACAAATACGATCCGCTCTTCTCCGGCAACGCTCGTGCTTACGCACCGCGTCCACGCTCAGCCTCAAGAACCTCCTCACCTGCATCCTCCATCAGTCGAACCGCATTTATACATCTTTGCTGCATCTTTTTCCAGTCTTTATGTTGCATGATTCACGTTTAACTCCTCTCAGTTTCCTGACAATAACAAGGCGACAGTCTTATTCATAGAGAAGAGTGTAGCCTTAGCCAACCTCGTTTTGAGCATAATTATCAATCCAACCGTTGGATCTTCGGGATCATGGACTCCTTGGAATGCTTGGTTTGAACTTCACGATCAAGTGGTCAATCGCCAAATGTGGTCAAGGTTTGACCCTGACCTCTAACTCTCAAAGTGACAGCCTACGCTAGCCAAAACTGGAAGAACTTGGCTCTGATACCAAATATTGGGTCTAGAGGAGAGAGGGAGTCTTGGAGCAGCGAGCATGTGGGACTGAAAAGGCATCAGCGGTATTGAATAATGGTTATTGAATCACTCAAAATGATGGAGTACATAGAACGCTAGAGCTTGGACAAGTCAGTCCCCTCACAAGCTACACCACTTAGCCATGGAGGCTAAGGTTCACACACTAGAGTCCACGCTCTCACACAAGAGAGGAAATCAGCCTAGCAATCAGACGGACCTGTCACACACAACCTAGAGGGGTAGAAAATGCTCTCATGGCATACCCGTAGTGGTCACATCACTCAAAATCCCATGGAGAATCACCATGTGTCCATGGTTGACACACGAGGATCTCACCTCACGTAAAAAGTAAGGATAGGTAACTTTATCTTAGCGAGTACAATCTGACAAGAAAATCCTAAGACCAAGGAACGTTTTGGATATTTCTCTCATCAGGTCTTGATCTTGGACTTCTTGCCTTTTTCTTTTCTCAGGCTAAGGCATGGAGTCGTTACCCATGGTCACCCAGACAGGGACAGCCGATGACTCGTCCTCTGATGCCCTCTTACTTCGCGTCTTTCTCGGGCCATCTCCTTCCGTTCCTCCCAAATGAGGCATTGGATCGGACGAAGACATTCACACCCTTCTATCCTCGCGTTCCTCCGCAGTCGCTCCCTCCATATGAGGTATTGGAACAACATCACAGATCTCGTGGTCAGTGTTCCTGCTTTGTGTCAACCCGTCACCCTTCTCCTTTGTTCTTTCCATATGAGATGTTGGAATGGATGAGAGGTGCTGTCGGTATCCCTCTGCCTTTCTACCGCCTTTTACATCTGTCGCTTCTTAACCTGCATCTTTTGGTGTTTTCTATGCCCCAAATACCCTATCGTTGCCTGCCGCTGCTCCTCACACTTTTTCTGTTCCATCAAACATCTGCTGTATCCAGTTATTACTTGACTACTTGATGCAGTCCTGTCCTTGCTACGTGACACCGTGAAATTGGAACACCCAGGGGCGGGGAACTTGCTTGGTGCCATCTCTTCTCGACTTACCTCGCTCTGTCCACCATTACTTTATTGCTTCTGGGGAACCAGTTTTTTGTCATACACACTCGCTTCTCTGGCTTGTGGTATGAGGGGGAGGATGTTGAAAAAGTGGCATAGTTTCAGGCACAAAAGTAGCATACTTTGTGCTCGAACTTGACACCAGCCAAAAGTGGCCTACTCCTTGACAGAGTTTGGCAAAAGGAGCAAGAGAGTTAGGAGAGAAGTTGCCTCTTTCTCTCCAACCCTTCCTGCCTATCTACTGACTATCTAGACCCTATCCTTTGATACTGCGATGCTGATCTTTTTGGTGACTAAACGACCAGCCGTTCTACATACGGCTACGTGTTCGCGCTTAATGGAAGACCTGTGAGCTGGCGATCCAAAAAGTAATCTGTTGTTACTCTCTCCTCCACGGAAGCCGATACATTGCCAAAAGTAAGGCCACCCATGAAGCCGTATGGATCCGCATACTCATAGGTGAACTTGGCTTCATCCAAATTGATGCCACCTCCATCTACAATGTCAATGAGGGTGCCATCGCTCTTTATGAGGATTCAGTGCTGCATGAGTGAATCAAACATGTGCGTAAGCAATACCACTACATGTGTGATGTAGTCCAGGTAGGCGATGTGCACATGCTCTATATTCCTACAACATCCAAACCGTTGACATCTTCACCAAGGCACTCACCGCCGATTACCATGCCATGCTCTGCACTCTTATTGGCCTTGTCCCGCTCGCTATCTGTGTGGTTGCTAGCTAAGCGCCTCTCGCTCTGATTCTTCTCTTTCTGATTTTCTCACATCATGCGTTGGAACGGTTGGAGACTTCCCTGACTTCGTCGTTCCCGAGGTCCTCCGTTTCTGTATCGCACGTATGAGACGTTGATACGGACGTAGGGTTTTCCCGTGGTGGCGGTGCCTCTTGTGGAATCTTGAGGAGGGAGGGGGTCTTGGAGCAACAAGCATGTGGTGCTGAAGAATGGTTATTGAATCACTCAAAACGATGTACATATAGAGCTAGAGATTGGACAAGTCAGCCCTCTCACAAGCCACAACACTTAGTCATGGAGGCTAAGACTCACATACTAGCATCCACAATATTACATAACAGAGGAAATCAGCCTAACAATCAGCCTGACCAATCACACACAACCTGGAGAGTTATGGAATGCTCTCATGGCACACTCTTAGTGGTCACATCATCCAAAATCACATGGAGAATCGCCATGTCTCCATGGCTAGTCCACAAGGATCCCACCTCACCTAAAAAGTAAGGAGAGGTACCTTTTTCCTAACGAGCACACTCTGTCGAGGTAATTTTTAAATCGAGGACCTTTTTGGATATTTATTGTATCAAGTTTTGACCCTGGACCTCTTGCCTCTTTTTTATAAGGCCAAGGCATGGAGCCGTCGTCCATGGTCACCCAGACACCGACAGCCGATGACCTCGGAAACGTCGAAAATTCATATCTCCCAATCCGATTCTTGGATTGGCCTGAAACTTGGACCATAGACAAATTGCCACCTGGCTCTTTCCAATGGTGAAGTCAGATTGACGATCAGAGCAGGCATCTGGTGGTTTCATTGAAATGGCTCCAGTGGACCTGAAATTGAGCAAAATGGCCCTTTTTCCAACAGTATCCCACTTTGCCGCAGTCAGAATAGGCTGAGTTCACATGACTTTATACAGAACTTCTGCTTCTCATGGGTGTACAAATTAGCGACCTGCTTGCCGGTTGGAGTGAACTCAAGCATGATAGTACTCTCCTGTGCCATGTGTCCAATGAACTGATAGGCGCTGTTGATATGCTTGGTACGATCATGATGCTCAGGGTTCTTGGCGAGGGCAATTATGATATGGTTGTTGACGTCCATGGAAACTTGAACTGTTGCACTCCCACTCATTTGTGTCACGAGACGCTAAAGCCAAACTACTTATTTAAATCCAAAGCTCAGAGCGACATACGCAGCTTTCGTGCTTGATGTGGCCATGACCACCTGCCGTTTACTACACCAACTGATGGCTCCACGATTCATGAGAAACACATGTCGAGAGATGGACTTACGGTCCTCAATACTTGAATGCCAATTTGCATCCGTGTAGCCAATGATGTTGTTGTCAGTGTCGTTGTAGTTGATGCTGATGTTGATGGTTCTACCAATGTAGCAAAAGATCCACTTCACTGCCTTCTGGTGCTCAGGTCCGGGATTAGCCATGTGCTGGTTCACAGCGCTCACCGCCTGTGTAAGGTCCGGCAACGTTTCCACCATCAGGTATATAAGACTGCTAATGGTGCTCATGTACTCTTGCCGCTCAGATGCATCTACTTCTCAACTAACTGACAAGGTTTTGCCGCGTCTTCAGCAGCGTGCCGATAGGTTTGGCCTCTGTCATGTCGAACCGCTGCATGAAGTCCTTGATGTAGCGACTCTCATACAGTGAGACGATACATGATTTGCAAGAATCAATTTTTGGAATCACTCCTACATGGCATCCTTAAACTCTTGTAGTGTAGACATGCTACTGAAAAAAAGGAGCATATCATCTACATAGACAACAATGATGAGGATCTCATGCCTATACTGTGAGCGATATACGCTTAAGTCGCACTCACTGTGCTCAAACACCATGTACTACATCACTGCATCCAGCTTCTGGTTCTAAGCACGCGACGCTTGCTTGAGGCCGTACAGCGACTTCTGGAGCTTATAAACCAGGTACTCCTAGCCATTCATAACGAACTCCTTCGGCTTCTCCATATAGATCTCCGCCTCTGAATCCCTAATCAAGAATGACGTCTTGACATCCTGTCTGACTTTTTGAGTGTATGTGGAGGCAGACACGAGAGGTCTTCTGGAGCCGAAGAGCTTTGGATGACAATTGTTAAACTTGAGTAGTAGTCACAAGTTTCAGATCTGAGCGAAGCGAGAAAAACATGCAAAATGGCTAAGAGCGGAGGCAAATACGGCTAAGAGGCTAATGAAAGAAAATGATTGATTGATAGATAATATCGCAAGCAGGAAGTCAACTGGTCTATACTTCCTAATGTATTGTCCTATGCCTCACTAGTACCCATGCGAGGTGGGAGCGCTGGCTCGCATCATATGGATGACGTCCGGCGACAACTTCGCCACAACGCAGTTTGTGGCATTTCTCCGAGTCTTCCGGTCAAGGTCTGTTGTCGGCGCACGGATCTCGCTTGTACATGTCCGCTGAGATTCGTGCAGTCTTTTTCTTTATGAGTGCTCGGATGTACTCTGGTCTTCTCGCTGGTTTCTCTTCTTTATTTCCGACACCCTCGCGTAAAAGGGATCCAGCGTAGAAGCTTCACGTGTCTCTTGTCCTGTGGCCTAGAATATATACCAGGGTTGCATGTTGTGCCTGGTCTAGGGCTTCGGTGAAGATGTCGGCCCTGTTGGCCTAAGAGGCCACATGTTGGACCACAACTTCTTTTGCCTGCACTTTCTCTCGGATGAAGAAGTAACGCAACTCAATGTGCTTGGTTCACCCATGAAAGGCTGGGTTTTCTGTGAGGGCGATGGTGCTTTGGTTGTCACACCACAGGACTGGGAGTAGTTGCGGATATCCAAGGTCCTGCTGTAGGTACTTCAGCCAGAGGGCTTCTTGGACAGCCATGGTACCTGCATAGAGCTCTGCTTCACAGGATGAGAGTGAGACAGAGGAGGACCAGGTGGATCACTAGCTGATCAGTCCTGAGCCAAGGTGAAAACCATAGCCTTGTGAAGACCTCTGATTGGCGTGGTCATCGGCCCAGGAGGAGTCACTATAACCTTCCAATGTAATTGGTTGTGTTCCTCCAAGCGTGAGGTAGAAGGATACAGTGTCTCCCAAATACCGCCGGACTCGCTTTGTTGCCTTCCAGTACAAATCACTGTGATTACCATCCGCCACATACCGTGACAACACACTAAGAGGGAAAGCAAGGTCGGGACGTGTGCAGACCATTGCATACATGAGAGATCGTACCAGCTCAGGATAAGATTTTGGGAAAGGAGATGAGACTGTGTAAGCTGTGGATGTGAGTTCGTGGTCCATTGTCATAGGGGTTGGTGTCCCATTGCTGTTCTCGAGCCCGAAGTGCTTCAGCAATGAAGCAATGCAGGTTTCCTTGGAGAGGGTGATGACCCGCTTCTGCCGATACCGCTTGATGTCAATCCCCAGATAGTGGGTTAGTTCCACAAGGTCATTCACGGTGAAGCGACCTAGGAGTGCTTGCTTCAATTTCTAAATAGCAGTGGGATTATTTGAAGCAAGGACCAGGTCATCCACGTAGTCCGAGATGTAGGTCTGTTCATCTCGCCGCGAGTGAAGGAAGACACTGGGATGTGCAGTGGAGACAGTGAACCCCAGGTCAAGGAGAGTTGCTCAAAGTTTGACATTCCATTCTCAACGACATTTTTTTAGTCCATAGACTGGGCGATGTAGCTTCGAGACAGTGTTGGGCTGATCTCGAGTGTAGCCTTCAGAGCATGCCAGGTAGATAGTTTTGTGCAGAGCCCCTTGAAGAATGGCTGTAGACACATCCTTGACATGAAGTTCAATGTCTCCTATGGCTGCAATGTATAGCAGGGCTCTCATGGTGGTCAGTTAAGCTATGGGAGACAAGGTGTCAAAGAAGTCCGCGCCATACCGCTGCGAGAATCCTTTAGCCACATAGGGAGCCTTGAATTCCGTTGCCTTCCCCAGGTGAGTCTTGACACGGAAGACCCATTTTCCTATGACCACAGTGGTATGTGGTGGACAAGGAACGTCAGTGTAGGTGGAGGTAATTTTAAAGGAGACCAGTTTTCTGGCAATGGCAGCGCGCCATTGTTCTTCTTTGGGTCCGTAAACGGCTTCACTGTATGTGCTAGGGGTGGCGATGGGTGCAGTGGCGATGGTGGTACTGAGAAGGGGAAGGCGAGGATAGCATCGGCGATGACGGTTCATGGGATCAGTTGGTCGGCGGAGAGAGTTGAGACCAGCTCCGGCTGCAATCCAGGAGGGAAGGAAGGAGGTACAAAGAAGCTCAACATGGCGATATTCGTAGATGTTTTGATCTCCATCCGTGTTGGTGAATGTGGCAATGGAGGCTGATGCTTTATTTCTGGTAGATCACCGGAGCACTGGTACCGCTGCAGGGAGGGTTCTCTCCACTGGTGCTCCTGATACTGTCACTTGTGCTGCTCCTCTAGTATCTTCTGCTGGTGTTGCTGGTGGAGGAAGGACTGATGCTGAGGGAAGTGGATGTCCGAGTGTCGACAAATGTTCACAGATGGCTTTGTAGTCAGGATCAAGAGTAAGAGGCGGTAGTGAGGTTGGTCGAGGTTGTACGGGAGTGTATGCAGGAGAGAGTGCCGGCGGGGTTGATGCTATCGGAGTAGTTGCTGGGGATGATGGAGCAATAGGAGGAGGAGGGACGGTTGAAGATGAAGACACTGTAGGTAGCTATGGACAGATTATCTAGGTAAGGGGAGTAGTTGAGATGGACAATATTTGACGGAAGAAGGAGGTTATCTTGTCGAAATGGACATCAGTGCTGCAGGTTTCCTGTTTGAGTTTAGGCTCGTAGAACAAGTAGCCAGAGGAGTTGAGGTCGAACCTGATGAACATGCGGCGAGTGGCTCGCGGGCCAACATTAGAGGGATGAGCATGAGCTCTTTCAGCCTTGTTGATCAGGACGTAGGCTATAGATACCCGTATGTGAAGTTTGGAGACGTCGCGCTTGTACTCCAGCCAGAGTTCAGTTGGGGTGACATCAGAAAGATGCTTGGCGGGAAAGTAAGTGTTCACTCTGGTAGCATAGCGGAGTGCATAAGTCTAGAAGGTTTCTAGCGCTCCGCTATGCACAAGTAGAGTACGAGTGAGAGCAACTAGGACCTCGTGCCGTCTTTCCGCCACTCCATTATACTCTGGTACTTCTAGTACACTCAATTCGTGCCCTATGTTGCGTTATGACAGAAACTCATGGAGTCAATGAGAAAGGAATATGCCACCTCTATCTGTCCAGGTTTTACCAATGAATCGGTTGAGACGGCTCATTTGATACTTGGACCACTTGATAAAGGCGGGTCTGGCATCAGCCTTGGACTTGGAGGGATTGTTGTGCCACAACGGGAGTGATCATCCACAATGGCAAGGAAGTACTCATAACCTTGGAGAGAGGTGGAGAGAATCTGTCCCAAAAGGTCCATGTGGAGGATGTCAAGAGGGTTTGCTGCTCGTGCAATCGAAGAGGATGAGGATATGCTTCCAGTTTGCCAAGACTGGAAGAAGTACAAGGTGGTCCTGCAAGGCAGGTTAGTGGAGAGAGGGATGGCAGCCCTTTCACAATTTTTTTGGCCTGGAGACGAAGAAGGGCATTGATATTTGGGTGTCCCATGCGCTGATGATATAGGAGGACATGATGATAGAGACTCCGACAATCACAGGGTGAGGGTTGAATGTCTGCTTCAATGGCGAAGATAGCCATTGTTCTGGGAATCTACAGTCTGTAGAGGTTGTTACGGACTATGAAGGTTGCTAGTGGTTTGTTGTCAGCCGTAGTCAATCGGGCGTCCGACCTGTAGGCAGGGAAGAAGATGTTCACTCCCACCTTTTGGAGTTGATAGACTGAAAGGAGGTTGTGTCGAAGATGTGGAGTATGATAACCCCAGGTTTGACAGCTTGGGTCTACTAGAGACGTGAGATTTGCGGAGTAGCGGCATACTGATGTCATTCCCTTGGTAGCGCTAGTGATGGTCACTGGTGTTGCCAGCAGCATCGTGATGTCGGCATCCTTGAGTGCATGGATTGTACATCCAGAGTCAAGGACTTGCTCAATGTAGAAAGAGTCAGATGTTGCGAGGAGTGTTGGTGGAGGTGGTTCACCATCATGGATAGAAACTTCAGTGACCTCGAAAAGGGAGGGCTCAGGTGTGGATTCAAGGTTGTTGTATTGTTGTCTTTTGTCTTTTGTCGTGAAGAAAGGAGGCGGACACACACAACTGCGATTGCAAAGATAATTACTGGCATCGTGGTAGCCGATTACCAGGATTGGGAACCTATTGCTCTGATACCATGTCAGACATTTTGAGTGTCAGTGGAGGTGGACACGAGAGGTCTTTTTGAGCAGAAGAGCTATGGATGACAAGTGTTAAACACGAGAATCAGTCAAAGGTTTCAGATCTGAGCGGTGTGAGACAAACAGGCATAATGGCTGAGAATGGAGACAAATACGACTGAGAGGTGAATGAAGGAAAATGAATGATCGATATAGAACATCGGAAGCGACAAGTCAACTGGTCTAAATCTCCTAACGTAGTGTCATATGCCTCGTTAGTACCCTTGCGAGGTGGGAGTGCTGGCTCGTATCATATGGGCGACGTGCGGCGACGACTTCACCACAGCACGGTTTTTCGCATTTCTTTCAGTCTTTCGGTCGTGTTCTGTTGTCGGGGCACGGATCTCACTTGTACATGTCCGTTGCTATGTGTGCAGTCCTTCTTATCGTGTGTGCTCGGATGTGTTCCGGTCTTCTTACTAGTTTCTCTTCTTTATTTGTGACACATCCATGTGGTGGATCTCAAAGTCCTGAGCTGTTGCATAAGAGAAGATCGTGCACACAGAGCAAGCTTTACACCAGGAGTAAAATTCTCAGTGTATTCGATGCCCTCTTGTTGTAAGTAGTCCTTGGTGACCACCCTCGCCTTATGCTCCACGCTTCTTCTTGAATATCCACTTACACTTGATCACCTTGCGTCTAGGTAGACGCTCATTCAGCTCCCACTTGTCGCTGTCCAGTTGTAATTGTATCTCCTACTGCACAGCTTGCACCCAATCTGCTACATCACGTGTAGCCATGGCCTCCTTGTACTATGTTGGATTATCTGAGTCTACTAAAACTGTGACATTCATCTGTTCAAGCTTTTGTAACATCAGAAATACCCGCAGTCACCTGGCTTGTAGCGCATCCTAAGAGGGTACCTATGACCAGGTAATAGGGTGTTAGCGCACGGCTGGCACGGTGCTACATGTACAACTACTCCTACTCGTGGTGTTGTATCTCCTTCTTCTTCTGCTTCTGTCAATGAGGTTGTTGTATCTACTACATCTGAAATGGGATAGTAGAGTGGTTCTCTCATTGATATATTAGAGAAAGGATCAGGACAAAAATAAGCAGGTGGAATATTTGCTCCCACTACTTTGTCAGCTGTTGGTTCAGCTGCCTCTTTGCTGATGATGTCGTGCCAATGATGTTGCTCTCGTTGAAGACAACGTCCTTGAGATGATGATGTGGCCTGTGTCCTCATGGAGGCGATAGGCTTTGCTTGCCACATCGTAACCAATCATCAGTATTTGCACACTCTTTGTATCCCACTTTGCCATTTCTCCTTGGACACGTGCATATGTACCAAGCTGCCAAATGCACGAAGATGACCCACACTTGGCTTATTATTGAACCATACCTTGTACGATATCATGTACTTTAATAGCTTGGTTGGACTCTCATTCTTGATCTAGACAGCAGTGCTCACTTGGTTCGGCCCAAAAGTCGTAGACGAGCCGAGCCGCGTGCAGCACGGAGCACGCCGACTCAACATGGTACGGTTGGCACGTTCTACTACACCGTTCTATTGCAGCGAGTATGATGTGGTGTGCAGTACTTTGATGCCAGCTGCTGCAAGGTAGACCTTAAACTCATTGCTTAGGAGCTCTCCACCTCGGTCATTGCACAATGCCTTGATCTTCTTGCCAGTCTGGTTCTCCACCATTGTCTCGAACAACTTGAACCTGTCAAAGCACTAGTCCTTGGAAGTAAGGAAGTACACAATAGTGTAATGGCTGAAATCATGAATGAAGGTCAATAAATACCTAGAGCCTTCGAAGCTTTGGGTCTGTATCGGTCCACACAAGTCTGTGTAGATCCAATCTAACACCTCCTTTGCACGCTCTCCTCCTCCAGAGAACGCCTCACGACACTGCTTCCCCTCCAAAATAATCATGCAAAGCTACTCCTCAAAGTTGGAGATACTAGGCAGGTCACGCACCATCTGCTTCACTTCAAGCTGCTACAAGGTGCGCATGCCAATGTGGCCGTAACACGCATGCCATATCTCGTCATGTACAAGACTCTGTTGACATGGGATCTTCGTCGTCCCCGGCACGTGATACGTCACCCTCCTTCACTGACATGGCCAACTCCTCTCCCGTATCCTTATTGAGGATGAAGTCATAGTCATCATGAAAGACGTCGTGTAGTCTTGTATTTGTGACAGAGGAGACTGAGAGGATGTTGGATACAGCATCAGGCACATACAGCTTGCCATGAAACACTCCCACTTCAATACCACACAGGATCTCCAACCACATTTCCACAATCCCAATCCCCTCAGTATACACAATTCGATCATCATCTATAGCAATAGGAAAAAGGGGATTGATAGTAGCTGCATGAATTACTCCTTGTGGTGCATCAGGCTCTTGATGTATCCTGAAGTCTTTGTACCATGTGAGATTCGTCTTCTCCACTTGCGACATGTCAGATTTTATCATGAAGAGGTACTCACGTACCTCCTTAGCCACATTCATGTTGTGAAAGTAGCATACACCAGCCTAGCTTTGCTGCTGCTGCTAATGCTGCTCTGACTGTTGTTGTTACTACTGTTGTGGAGTGTGCTGTCTTTTCTGTTGGTGCTACGAAGACTACTATTCCTTCTGGTCCCTCTTGAACTTGAAGCACTCTTTTTCCTTCATTCTGGCAGTAGTGGCACTTGCCTTTCTTCTTACCTCTCTGCTGTCCATACTGCTACTACTGCTGGTTGCATGAGTCCATGGTCACAAACGTTGCTTCACTACTGCTACCGCCATTGTACTTTACTGCACAACAACGTTGTTCCACCGGCACCAGGTGCGTGTAGCTGAGGCCGAGGTTGAGAGTTGGCTGGCAATCTAGTTTCTCTTCTACGGTGTCGTAGCTTGTTGGGAGTTCCCTCCGCAAGAAGAGGATGAACCGCGTCTCTTCAACAGGGTTCCTGGCCACTTTCAACTACTTCGCTAGGTCTTTTGCCCCGTCCAAGTACACCTCCATCCCTTCACCATCCTACATTTTCAGCGTCATCATCTTCTCCTACAAAAGCATGAGGAATACAGGGTCCTTGCTCTCATACTTCATGTATAACATGTTATATCCCTCCTTTGGAGTAGCCTTGTCACTCACGTACTGAAGATACGGGTTGGAACTGGTGTTAACAAGTAGCCTATAGGCCTGCCTATCCTTCTTTCCCACTCCATATAGCTCTGGTACACTAACAGAAGAACCTACATCCACTGCATCCTTCTGCAGCATCTTCTCCACCACCACTTGTGTTACGGTGATGCCTTTTGCTCGTGGAACCGGAACTGGTTCATCATCGCCCACCGCCTCAAACAAGTCCCTCTCCTCCAAAATGAGGCGGATATGGATCTTCTAAAACATGAATTTGGCGCATCCCTCCAACCTCTCCAGAGGCTCGGCTACTGTCACGATGCATATTGGTGCTATTTTGAGCTTTTGTGATACTCAGTGCCGTCCTTGGATGGCGGCGCTACCTTGCTTCTGCTGCTACTTCTGCCTGAAACCAGTTTGACAAAAATTTGACTACGGAGGCCAGCAGACTATGAATTTGGAATAACTGAGACTACCACTGGAAGGTTTGGCTCAAAATCCTTCAGAACGACACATAAAAAAACGTCATCAATAGGGGATTTTGAAATATATGCCCACTTGAAAATAGGGTATGCTTCTGTTCCTACTCCGGCTCCGACTAGTCAGCTTGTAAACGGTATTTCTTTCTAATCTACTAATGGAATGGAAACATATTAACACCAATGAAAACGTAGTGATAATGTACACATTGACATGGCATGGACCAACACGGTACAGCACAGCATGGCATGGTGTGGCATGACAAAGATTGCACTTCATATATTGCATAAAATCATCACATCACATTGTATGGCATCAATTATCATGCAATGACATTACACCACAATAATTTTGCACCCTCCCATGTAGCATCATTTTACATCACATCACATAGCATCACAAGATAATAAATCACAAGTTGTATTGCATCATGCTGCAATTCATTGTATTGTCCGGCAGGATGTGTAAAAACCTTGCATTGAACCAAATCATATTGTAATACATATGACACATCACATCACGCCCAAATACAACGGACACCACATTGAATGATGTGCCACTGACTGTTCTTGAATGATTACGAGTACTAATACCAATCGTGGTAGTTTATTACTTAAGTACCAATAAATATTTGAACAGAACATACAGGTAACCAGCCTGTTGGAGTAGTTGTCGGAAGAACAAAAATATACATAAAGGTTGGTGATAATGTAGATGAGAAAGTTTTCAATATGAGTTTCACATTTAAAAACAGCATGAGTTCATGATCAACGAGTCTTGTTAGACAGGGTTTCTCATGTTCACAAGGGAGGAGAGAGGGAGATAGAGAGAGAGAGAGAGCTAGAGCGAGAGAGAGAGAAGAGGAGACAGAGAGAGAAAGAGAGAAAGACAGAGAGAGAGGAATAGAGAGAGATAGACCATAGGAGAGATGGAGGCAGAGAGAGAGAAAGAAAGAGAAAGATTTAGAATACAGGATAAAGAGAAGGTAGATGAATATAGATAAAAAGAAAAGGTGTGATACATAAAAGAATTCCAAGAATGAGAACGATTTAGAGACGGAGACATAGATGGAGAGAGAGAGAGGGGGTGAAATGAGAGATAGATAGAGATAGGGAGAAACAGAGATGGAGAGATATAGAGATGGGGGGAGAGAGAGAAAGAGAGAGAGAGAGAGAGAGAGAGAGAGACTGAGAGAAAGACAGAGGTAGAGACAAAGACAAAGAAATATATGTTGAAAGGGAAAGAGACCAAGGTAGAGACAAAGAGACAGATATTGATACAGAGAAAAAGAAAGGGGGAGATATAGAGAGAGTGAGAGAGAGGGAGAGGGAGAGAGAGAGATAGAGAGAGAGAGAGAGAGAGAGAATGTGAAATGAGATAGGATCAGAGCCAAAGACAAGGTTAGCGGTATGGTCATGCTATTCGAATCATGCTAGATAAATGATCACATAAGTATGTTTCTTGAGGAAACATTTGTACTCGGGTTTCATAAATGTTTGTCCAGATGTGATCAATGCTTTCCTCCTCAAATATGTGTAAGAAAATGAACAAGTTGCTTGAAACTATGTTCTCTGAATGTCCATGTTTTTGGTATGTTTTCCGTGTATTCATTAAAGTTCAACAATTAAACATGGTCTATGAGAATTCTCCATCAGAAATTGGAGGAGGAATTAGTCAAAATAATTTATTGGAGTGTTTGTCTACGATATACAAGTAATAAAGTTACACTTTGTATATCCGTCGCACACATATTCCAATATAACGCATCACAGTACATGTCATTATAGAATTTGGTATTTGGAAATAGGTGTTTTTGCCCTGCTATTATGCCCCCTGCTCCTTTGTTTCAGTGTGTAATAGTACATGGTTTATACCATGCCATATGTAATGTTGGATTCCCTCTATGGTGAGTCTCACTACGAATAAGTTAATCCAGTTTTGTCATTTCTGAGCGACACGATAAACCTGTGACATGGGCGTTTATGGATCCTATGTTATGGTACAACATTATAAAACCACCTCGGTAAATAAGATTAGTGATAGGAGTAATACTTCAATCATATTTCTCACATCTCATCCGTTGTATTTCGGTTTTGACTATTTCACTTGTCTTTATTTCTGTTGCCACGTAATGTTTTATGGCGAGAAGTGATGCATCAGCGAATCTGCTTAGTGAAACATGATACATATGATCAACATTCCAGCCAAAAATATCTTTTCTTGTCCAAAAGATTGCCTTTTCTTTCCACGTACAACCTTGTGATTTATGCATTGTGATTGCATCTGCATGTACAGCAGGAAATTGGAGTTGAGATGCTACATCTTGTCCACCTTGATCAGTAAAGTGTTTCTTTTCTGTGGTTATCACTGTTCATCATTTATCGATCTTAGTTTTCAAAAGTAAAAGCCGCTCTTCAGGTTTTCCTGTATTTAAGAATATAAATCCTCTGCTTGAAATTCGTAACGGTAAGCCAGTCATCAAGGTTACAGCTTCATGTGTACTCACTTCTTGGTCATGTATACGTGCATTTCCCAAACTACATATTGTTTGTTTGACATTCATTGAGTTGTCAATATTGCTTCTTGTATTATGAGCAACCCTCCTAAACGTTGGACTCATAATATGGTTCCCTTTGCATATGTATGAAACAATACAATTGGCAACAACGTGAGGGTGTATACACATTTATGTATCCATATTAACTTGCCATAACCTAAAAATACCATCATTGAATAGGTTTGTGTTTGCATGAGTTGGTTTCCTTTTATAGATAAATGTTGCCCGTTTAATCATATATTGGATATTGTAAATATAATCGTGTTGGAATAATTGTGGCTTCTTCAATAATTCATAAAAAGACATATCCTCTTTCAGTTCAGACAGTGTTTTGCACACAAGTACGTATATGTTTCTATGCCTTATATGGGTTGCTATTGTGAAATTTTCATCAAGAGGAAGAAGAATCAGTGACATTTGTAATGGAGGTTGAGGAAATCCAAATACACGTGTCGTGTGCTCACCCCTTTTTTTTCGATATCGGAAGATACATCTGTGTGTTTGCAGTTTCCCAGCTTCTAATGTAATGGAATATATATATATATATATATTTATCAATAAACAAAGCAAAATCTTGAACAGTATTTTGTTGAACATTGGGTGCATCTTCCACTCAAAGAAAAGCATGAGAATGTGGACTCCTTCTATGTTGAAGCTCAGTGACACCAGAATGATCCTCAACTTCACCAACAGGTCCATTCTCTGATGGAAGAACGTTAAGAAAAAACTTTTACGTCAATGATGGAAGTAATGCGACGGAGTCACTCGATCATTTCCTATAAAAGATGACTTTTTATCATACTCCATCGCTTTAATATCCTCAATACAGAACTTTTTACCGTTTACCTCTAATAATATAAAAAGTAATTACTTCCATGTTCTATCCGCCGTTGAGAGGAAAAGGAAAAATATTCGATTTTTCTTTTATTGTTGTAAAAAGGAAAATAATTCCTTGTTGTTATCATCCCAATAAGCACTTGTCCATCGCATCTTCTTACATTCACTATAAAGCATATTATTTTGCAGTAGTCTGTTCATACGTTCTGAATGGGATAACTCTTTTGCTGAAACGTTCCGTCCTGGAAGTTGTCTTCCTCGAATTGAGGCAATATCTCGCATGGTAAGCACCTAAGATGTGTAGAATTTTAGAAAATATATTATGCTAACGTTTTGTAAAGTGTCTGTCTTTGTTGAAGAGTTCCCACTTAACCATCTTTCTGTATGATACAGAGGCATTCTTGTGTCCAATTTGTATTTGTATGTTCACAAGTCCTATCCGCTTCATTCCCCCAAATAAAGTTGGGAAACAAAGTTCTTCAATAATGCTATCTATAAAGATTAAGCAATGTACCTTCCCTTCACATGGTGCCATCATCATATAACCATTTTTATTGGGTGGTAGAATTCATTCATATAAAGAATAGATTGTAGAGGGTTTTCTTTATCAATTTCAG
The DNA here is from genome assembly GCA_023375785.1 of Penium margaritaceum. Lineage (NCBI taxonomy): Eukaryota > Viridiplantae > Streptophyta > Zygnematophyceae > Desmidiales > Peniaceae > Penium > Penium margaritaceum. The sequence continues at coordinate 156,216 of SZWC01002652.1, forward strand.
TGACTTCTTTATTTGCATCATCCTCTTCATCAGACTTTTTTTCAACATCATCAGTTTCTTTGTTTGTTTTAGGTTTATTTTGTTCAGAAAAATCTTTCAATTCTTTTTTCTGGTCGAAGAAAAACAAATATTGAAACGTTTAAATAACGGTGAATTTAGTATCAAATATCCCATTTTTATAAGTAAAGCAGCAGGACGTATACTTTCTTCATTTAAACGGATGAATTCATCTCTAACCGATGTTAAAAACCTACCGTGGTGGTTCCCGTCATTAAGGGAGCTCAAGAAAGTTTTTTCACCAACTCTACAACATCTAAAGACATGATCGTGACAGCACCTTGATATCCTTGTTGCCGTCCTTGTCACAAAAATATTATTTAAAAAAAAAGTAGAAAAGGACAGACGAATGGTTCTTCTAAAGTTGATAAAATGTTAAATGTTTCATGTACATCACTGATTTCAAATCCTTTTTTTTCAAACATAAAGTTTCCATCTTTTTTCTTGCGGCTTGCACATTTAATACACATGCGCAACAATTTTCCATCTCTTGTTGAGCAAGTAATTACTTGTTAAAAAATTGGCAAGGAATATAAGTCACACGGATTGTAGGTCCATGTTTACAATCCTTCAAAAAAAAATCATCAGATCCTTTTTGGGTTGTGGTCCTTGAATGTTTGAAGTCTTTCTTTTGAGTTCAGCAAATATGTCATTCTCAACCAAACCATGTGAATGATAAAAGAGATGCTTAAGAGATGAAAAATTCTTCTTCCAAGTAGAGAAAATTTGAAAAAGACTTTAAATGAAATATTCACGCACAATTGCTGTAAAGTAAATCGAATGAAAACCACTAAATCTTTTATCTCTTACCTTGAATGATACATTACAAAAGCGTCCAGGCATACCAACAAATTGAGCAACTTGTACATTATAACACTTTGGAGAACTTTGTATACAAAGGAATTCAAACTGTTTAGAATCAAATTTTGATGACTCAAAAGTGCGTTTTTCACTTTCTTTTAGTGAAGATGTAGGTGTGAAAGTTAAATATTCCACATATTCTAATGGTCTTATTAATTCCTCAAAAACATGGTTTTCAACAACTCTACTTTTTTTCTTCACATTCAGTTGATTTAACAGCTTTATTCACACTTTTCTTTGTGTTATCAAATTATGGTGTCGTGATTTGAGGTGTTTCATCCTTATCATATTGCTTTGAATTTACAGTATTAGGAATATAAAAAATATAGTTATGATATAAAAAATATTTTATCAAAGTTGTATATCGTCCTTCAGACATTGGTGATGTAAGAAAAGTTGTCTCACTCTTTTGATGTTTCTTTTTAGGTGTCTTCATCACCGTTTGTTTGACGATTTGTGGGTGTATTCTTTTCATCAAGTATTGCACAGACAATGCTTGAAGAGTGGCTTTTTTTTCTTGTGGTGTTCCACTCATTGAATTATCAATTTCTTTGAAAAGAGTTGAATATTGATCATCTGCCATTAATGGTTTTTTACACATACTATATCCTTCTTTCACCACTTCTATTTCTGTCTTCTTAACTTTATCATGCACATGGATTGGATCATTTGAATCATTAATAGTTGTGGACTTTGGTAGCTTCCTTTGCAGAGTGGATATGTTTTGCTCATCACTCACATACTCCATTTCTTTTAACTCAAGACCACCAATATTGTCAAATTTTCTTTCCATATTTGGATCTGAATAAGCCTGTTATCTCTACATAAAGTATGTATTCCTTCCTCTGAAAGCTCGATATACATTACATGTAAAGGCACCTGGTTGTATGGAAGTACCACATACCTGACATTATGCATTTGGTGTCCAATTTCAAAGTGCCAATCAATGTTTCGACATATGCGAGCAGCTTCAGCATGCTCAGTTCAAATTGGGAAAACAAACTCAAAAAATATAAGGTATGTATTCCACAAAAAGACCGTAACATTGAACATTGTTCGAAACATTGAAATTTCCGCAAATCTACAAAAAAAACACCATTTTGAGACACGTACTTCAAATATAACTCACCACATTGGAAATCTTTTTCATGACACATGATAAACTTTGCTTTGAACTCTTTGAAGCTATTATATCCATATGTTATAATTCTTTGTTGTTACTCTCTCTGAAGCCGGTTTGATCCACACTTTGCTATTAACAAAGCATGAAAAGGTAGTTTCCATCTCGAGGCACGCGTGTGTATCGAAATTTACAAGAGAATATATTACCACCAAGATATGTACTTCTTACAGTTTGAGAAGCCCTTTGTCGTGTGTCAAGATATATTTCCTTGATTATAAGACAATTACTTTCATCCTTCATAGCAGAATTTGTACATTCTTTCTTATGGAATGTCTCAGTATAGTCCAAAATTGCTTTAGAAATTAGTTTGTTATGCTTTTTATCTTCACTTGATGATGTCCAACTCGATTGAGTCTCTAAAAAACTGACATAACATGTCATGTCTAGTTTGTAGACAGAACGTATTATATGATCTCTCGTTATCATACTTCCATATTCTGAACCGTTTGTACGTAGAGAAAGAAGATCAAAATGGTTATGATAGTATCTTAGATGAATACCTCCAACGTCATCCGTGTTTGATCCAAAAATATAAATAAAGCGTTCTTTTGAACCAGTATAAAAAAACATTGATAAACATCACAAATAGTAAGGATTTCAGTGGTTGAGCCCCATTCTCCATTCCTTGTAATAAATTAGTCATATGTGTCATTTGAGTCAAATATCTTCTGGTGACCTACATGCATGTCACGTGAATAAGAGATAAAATTAAGTTTTCCATGTTTGGCAATGGAAAAACGAATGTCACGATGAAAATCCTTGGTACCATACATGCTTTCAGATAAGGCACAAAATAACTAGTTTCCATCACCAATGACTGACTTTGCTCTCATTCTTTATAAATGAGACAACTCACAGCGTGAATCCACCGGCACCGTGATAATCTCTGATTTTTATTCATACTCCACTACGTTAGCCGTGTTGTACAAAGTTGAGAAGGTCGTCTGGAAATGCACATAAATAACCATGCCACAGGACAAGAAGACACAATATACGATGATATGATATGATAGGATATGACAAGGTACGGTAATGACAACATCACTCACATGTACACACACATACACACATACACACACACACACACACACATATACACACAAATAAACACACACACACACACACACACGACCATAAGTACACAGCAACACATAAACAACAGTAGAAAAGAATAAAAATAGAAAAAACAGACAGATAGTTAGAGACAGAGGGTGAAAGATAGAAAAAGGGAGGAAGAGAAAGAGAGAGAGAGAGAGAGAGAGAGAGAGATAGAGAGAGGGAGGGAGGGAGAGAGAGAGAGAGAGAGAGAGAAAGAATATGCACACATGTCCACTTATACTCACACACATCCACATACACCTAAACAAATCCACACATGCCCCCACTCACATTCACAAATACTACAAGAATGTGCTCCACCATACATATCCTTTGTTCTGATTGTCTTCCAAAATGGTGATGTCTTACACTCCGACATCGTACTCTCCAGTGTCGTGCTCACAAGTTTCCTGCTCTCCAGCGTTGATCTCACAGGCGTCGTACTCTCTAATGTCATACTCTAAAACATGGACAGTACAACTCCAGACACACATACACGCACACGTCTATATATACATACACGCACCTATTAAGTTGTTGACATGTAAGTGGATGGGTACACCAGTGCATACTTGCATTCATGTAGTATTACAACTTCTATCATTACGTCACCACGTCATTACACAACATCACACCAAAAACAATCATTGTATTTGTGCAATGTTCTATCAATTCAACGTTCTACAAGCACAAGAGCAAACTATCACATCATGAAAACATTACATTGTTATGTGTATACAACACACACAACTATACACACCAGATATATCCAAAATGTCCCACAAACACATCCACATACACCACTCATGCACACACTATCTTTCTAGTAAGAAACACACACCAACATACACATATACACACACAAACACCCACACACACACATACAAATACATACACACACACATGCCCACATACACACACACACACATAAACACATACACACTTCCACAAACACACACAATACACACGCACATACATACACACATACACACACACACACATACAAACATCTACAGATAGAGGGAGAGTGTGTAACAGAGAAAAACAGATCAAGAGACAAATAGAAAGAGGGAGAGAGAGAGATAGATAGAGAGGGAGAGAGAGAGACAGAGACAGAGAGAGAGAGAGAGAGATAGAAAGTGAGTGAGAGAAAGAGAGAGAGGTGATAGGAGAGAGGAAGCGAGAAAGGGGCTTCACACACATCCACACATACACCCACACACACCTCACATACACTCAATTCAACATACATACCTTTTCTCTCGTGATGTCCACTTGTGCAACATATTGCTCTCTCACGTCCTGCCTGCTGGCATAGTGATTGCCGGTGTTATAATTTTTACTGTCTTCTCACCCGTGTCCTACTCTTTCACATGTGTACCCATTCACACAATACCATGACAGTGGAAGAAAGAGATGTTGATAGAGAGAGGGAGGGAGTCAAATAGAGATCGATAGAGATAAGAGAGGGAAAGAGAGAGAGCGAGAGTAAGAGAGGGAGAGAGAAGGGGGAGGGAAAGCAAGTCACACAGAGAGAGACATGAGAAAGAGAGAGAGATGGAGAGAGAGAGGGAGAGAGAGGGGAGGGAGAGAATAACGAGAGAGAGAGAGAGAGAGAGAAACAGAGAGAGAAAGGGAGAGCAAGAGAGAGAGAGAGAGAGAGAGAGAGAGAGAAAGAGTTTAAAATTTAGGAAGAAAGATAGAGGGAGTGAGAGATAGAGAGAGAAATAGAGAGATAAAAAAAGATTGAGGGAGGACATAAGAGGGAGAGAGAGAGAGGAAGATAAGACAAGACCAAGAGAGAAGCAGGATACACACATATACAGACACACAGGGAGAGAGAGCGAGAGAGAGAGAGAGAGAGAGAGAGAGAGAGAGAGAGAGAGAGAGAGAGAGAGAGAGAGAGAGAGAGAGAGAGAGAGAGAGAGAGAGAGAGAGAGAGAGAGAGAGAGAGAGAGAGAGAGAGAGAGAGAGAGAGAGAGAGAGAGAGAGAGAGAGAGAGAGAAAGATAGAGAGAGCGAGAGAGAGAGAGAGAGAGAGAGAGAGAGAGAGAGAGAGAAAGATAGAGAGAGCGAGAGAGAGATAGAGAGATATAGATATAGAGAGAAAGAGAGAGAGAGAGAGTGAGAGATATAGAGAGAGATAGGGATAGAGAGAGAAAGAGAGAGGGAGAGAGAGAGAGAGAGGGGGAGGGAGAGAGAGAAGAAAAGAGATAGAGAGAAAGAGAGACAGAGAGAGAGAGAAGGAGGAGAGAGAGACTGATTGAGAGAGAGGAAGAGAAAGGACAGAGAGAGAGAGAGGAAGAGTGAGACAGAGTGTGAGAGAGAGGGAGAGAGACCCTTCTGCACACCCCTAATCACACACACACACGTACACACACTAAGACACACACACAGACACACACACACACACATATACCCACACACTGAAACACGCATACACACACATACTCTCACTTTCTCTCTCATACCGACATAATCAACAAAATGCCACACAATAAATACATACTTTTGTACCAACAAGCTCACACATGCCAACATATACCCATACACATCCGCAAGCACCTGAACAAATCCACACATGCCCCCACTCGCATCCACAAACACTACGAGGACATCCTACACCATACATTCCCTTTGTTCTGATTGTCTTCCAAATCGGTGGTGTCTTGCTCTCGGATGTCGTACTCTCCAGAGTTGTGCTCATCAACTTTGTAAACTCCAGTGTCATTCTCACTGGCGTCGTACTGTCCAATGTCGTACTATCAAACATGGAGAGTACAACACCAGACCACATGTACACAAACAGACACACATATACATGCACACGTCCATATACACATGGACACACCTACACATTTATGCACATACAAATGGATGAGTCTACTAGTGCACGCTTGCATGCATATAGCATTACAACTTCTATAATTATATCACCAGATCATTACACAATATTACGCCAGGACAATGTTCGTTTTATTATGTCTTTTTGTATCATTTTGATATTCTAGAGGCGCAGAAACACACCATGACACCATCAAAACATTACACCGTTATGTGTATACAACACACACAGCTAGAGACACCAATAATGTAGAAAACAAACCCACAAACACAACCACACCCATCACACATGCACACATCATTATTCTAGCAATACATATATATATACACACACATACACACACAAAAACACACACACACACATACACACACACACACACACATACACACACACACACACACACATACACACACACACATCAAAGTTCGTCCATCTATATGTAGCAGTTTTTTTATCGTAACTCTCCATGAAGCCTGTTTGATCCACAATTTGCTATTGATAAAGCATTAAAAAGGCAGTTTCCATCTTGTGGCACACGTGTCCATTGTAATTTATAAGGAAATAAATTACCACCAAGATATTTATTTGTTACAGTTTGAGAAGCCCTTTGTCCTGTGTCACAATATGCATCCTTGATTATAAGACAGTCACTTTCATCATTCATAGCAGAATTTGTACATTATTTCTCATGGAATGTCTCATTCTTGTCCAACAATTCTGTAAAAACCAGTTTTTTTATGTTTTTGTATCTTCTCTTGATGATGTCCACCTTGATTGAGTCTCTTTAAAACTGGTACAAATTGCCATGTCTAGTTTGTAGATACAACTTACCGTACTGCTACATGAAAGTTTGAGGCATTTTAATTATAATTACAAAAGAATGTGTGTTTGGGATATGGTGTTTATGCATAAATACAATATGTGTGGGTTGAGTTCCACACAAACATAAAATGATTTGTACGTTCTTTCTGTTCAAACCCAGAAGGAGCACGGCTATGACACCTCTAATTCAAATGGCCGAAATATACCTCCTCGTATGCCTTGCTCCTGACGCGAAGGGGCTAGACTACATGCCACATCACGCACGTGGACTGGTCGCTCTCATGCGAGCGGCCAGTCCACGGCTGAGGTCGCGGGCTACTCAGCCTCGACTACCCAAATCCGTGCGGTGAAGGCCGAGCGGCCGACCATCAACGAGGAGTTGAACGTGACGCACCGGAGAATTAAGAAAGACACAACCGTAGCCAGACCCAAATTTCACACAAATACAAAATAAGCTGTCGTATTTCCACACAAATACAAAAACGTCAGAAAAGATATTTTAAAAACCTTTTAAGTGGCAGTATGTTAATATATGATCTCTCGTTATCATACTTCCATATTCATGACCGTTTGTACATGGCAAAAAAATATCAAAATGGTTATGATAGTGTTTTAGATAAATACCTCTAATGCCGTCCGTGTTCAATCCAAAAATGTACATAAAGCGGGCTTTTGAATCAGTGTAAAAAAACATACGTCAATAAACATCACAAAAAATAAGTATTTGAGTAGTCGAGCCCCATTCTCCATTCCTTTTAATAAAATTTTCATGTGCGTCATTTGAGTCAAATATTTCCAGGTGACCCACATGCATGTCACATGAATAAAACCTGAACTTAAGTTTCCTATGTTTGGTAATGGGAAAAGAAATGTCACGTTGAAAATCAGTGGTACCATACATGCTTTCAGATAAGACACAAAACAAGCAATTTCCATCGCCAATAATTGACATTGCTCTCATTCTTTGTGGAAAAGACAACTCACAGTCTGAATCCATCAGCGTCTTAGAAATCTCCAATTTTTATTCATGCAACAATGTTAACCATGTTGTACAAAGTTCAAAAGATCGTCTGTAATTGTACATTAATCACCATGCCACAATACAATAAGACACAATATACGAAGATATGATATGATGCAATATGGCAGGGCATGGTAGTGACAAAATCTCTCTATGTAGACACACTTAGACATTTACACACACAAATAAATACACACACACACACCACACATACATGACCATAAGTACACAACAACATATGAACAACAGTAGAAAAAAAACAGAAATAGAACAAATACAGAAAGACAGTGAGAGAAAGAGGTTGAAAGATAGAAAAGAGAGGAAAAGAGAGAGAGAGAGAGAGAGAGAGAGAGAGAGAGGGAGAGAGAGATAGAGAGAGAAAAAGAGATAGAGAGAGAGAGAGAGAAAGAAATAAAACACACACATGTCTCTTTTTACTCATACACATCCACATACACCTGAACAAATCCATACATGCCCCCACTCAGATCCACAAACACTAGAAGAATGCGCTCCACCATAAATACTCTTTGTTCTCATTGTCTTCCAAAATGGTGATGTCTTGCTCTCCGACATCGTACTCTTCAGTGTTGTGCTCACAAACTTTGTGCTCTCCAGCGTCGATCTCACTGGCGTCGTACTCACTAATGTTGTACTCTAAAACATAGACAGTACAAAACCAGACCACATGCACAAAAAAAATACACACATACACGCACACGTCCATAGACACGTACGCGTACCTATACGATTATTGGCACGTAAGTGGATGAGTACACCAGTGCATGTTTCCATTCATGTAATATTACAACTTCTATCATTGAATCACCACATCATTACACAACATCACACCAAAACAAAATCATTGTAATTGCAATGTTCTATCAATTCAACATTCTACAAACACAGCAGTAAACTATGACATCATTAAAACAATACATTATTATGTATATATAACACACACAACTACACATACCAGATATGTCCGAAATGTACCACAAATAAATGCACACATACCAATCATATACACACTATGTTTATAGTAACACACATATACACACACACACACACAAATATACACACACACACACGCAAACACACACACACACACATACAAATACACACACACATACACATACCCACACACACACATAAACACGTACCCACACAAATACATACACAAGCACACATACACACAACCTTACATATACACACACATACACACACACATACACACACACACATACATACACAAACACACACACACACACACACACACACACATCCAAAAACATCTATAGATAGAGAGAGTGTACGTAAAAGATAAAAATAGATCAAGAGAAAAAACATAGAGAGAGAGATATATATATATATATGATAGGATAGAGAAAGTGAGAAAGATGCTTTCACACACGCCCACACACACACCCACACGTACCACACATACACTCCATTCAACATACATACCTTTTCCCGCTTGGTGTCCACCTGTGCAACGTATTACTCTCCCACGTCCTTCCTGCTGGCATAGTGATTGCCGTTGTTGTAATTTTTAGTGTCTTCTCGCCCGTGTCCTGTTCTTTCACATATGTGCCCATTCACACAATACCATGACAGTGGAAGAAAGAGACATTGAGGGAGAGAGGGAAGGGATTCAATAGAGGTAGATAAAGACAAGAGAGGGAGAGAGAGATACAGAGGGAGAGAGAGAGAAGGGGGGAGAGAAAGCAAGTCACAGAGAGAGAGAGAGGGAGATAGAGGGAGAGATAGAGAGGGAGAGGGAGAGAGAGAGAGGGAGAGAGGGGAGGAAGAGAAAAACTAGAGAGAGAGAGAGAGATAGATAGATAGATAGAGAGAGATAGAGAGAAAGAGAGAGAGAGAGAGATAGAGAGAGAGAGAAAGAGAGAAAGAAAGAGAGAGAGAGAGAGAGTTTGAAAAATAGGAAGAAAGATGGAGGGAGTGAGAGATAGAGAGATAAAGAGAGAGAGAAAGAGAGAGAGATATATAGAGAGAGAGATAGAGAGAGAGAGAGGGAGAGAGAGATGGATAGATATATAGGTAGAGAGAGAGATAGAGGGAGGGAGAGAGAGAGAGAGAAAGAGAGAAAGAGAGAGCGATAGAGAGATAGAGAGAGAGAGAGAGAGAGATAGAGAGAGAGAGAGGGAGAGAGATACTGAGTGAGAGAGAGATAGAGAAGGAGAGAGAGAGATATATAGAGAGAGATTGAGAGAGAGAGGGTGTGAGAGAGAGAGGGAGAGAGACCCTTCTGCACACCCCCAATCACACATACACACACACAAACACATATACACACACATGGAAACATGCACACACACACACACTCTCTCTCTCTCTCTCTCCATCTCTCTCTCTCTATCTCTCTCTCTCTCTCTCTCTCTCTCTCTCTCTCCCTCTC